>UELV01177640.1:8278-48142 GCA_900490015.1 Megastigmus stigmatizans | reverse complement strand
CCTCAATATTTTATGCATTAAACGCCAAATTTTTAAGTTTAATATATCAAATTAAATATGGTAATATACATATTTATCCGACCAATAATATTTATTTATATTATTAGATATCAATATATCAGCTTAAAATGGAATAAATTATAATTAATCAGCAAATATATCATTTTAAAATAGCCGAGTCCTTAGCCAGTTTGCGTTTCAAAACTGTGGCGAAATAGACAGGGTTATTCGTCTGCTAGACGGGTAAGCTCGCTTAAAAACTCGCGTATATAATCGGTAATGGCTAGTGGCTGGTCATCAACTCGGCTAAATTTCTACTAGGGACTGAACGTTTGATAAAGGAAATTTTATATAAATAAATAGTTTAGCAAGTAAATATTTTCAATTTTCCAAAAATTTAAAATGTTAGACATACAACTATGTACACTGAAATTTATGGACAAAAGTATTGTTCCGAAGTATTCGAAAGAGAATTAAATTTTTATAATTAATAAAATAAAGATAAATTTGAAACATCATCATTTGTTATTTCTCGAAAGTTGAGGATATCTGGCGTTTAAATTTGATTAAATGATGGGAGTATCAGTATGAGATGGCCTTACGGCACTCTCGGCTCCTGCTCATACTTTTATCGATCTTAACAGCTTTTTGAACTTTACCACCGCGTGAGTTGAATACGGGCTAGCTATATATATATATATATGTGTGTGTGTGTGATTCCCTTAAAATTCAGTTACTGCGTAGTTCTTATACGGGCGGGAACATTCCTTTCTCAATAAGACCGCGCGGTGTATCAAAAGCTGCTATATCTCTTTATTGGAAATCGATAAAAAGAGAGCAATAAATTTCTATACAAGAAGAGAAATAATCTTTTATATAAATACGTTTCGCGCGAGTGTCGCAGTTCTTTTTTCCTCGTCAATTTAAATCTATTGAAGAGATAGCGAGAGAGAATGAAATATTTATAACAAACAGGAACTGCGCATTCGTTCTAAACAATGCACAGGTGACAGGTATAATAAAAAAAAGATGATACGGACCTCGACGAGGTGGACATAGAGAGTGCCACTGGGCGCGTCGTAAGTGATCTGCAGCTGCAGCTCGCCGCGGGTCTCGTTGGCCGAGCGCGGACAGGATATGTCGTCGCTGTCGGTGCTACTGAGCCGTGCGTGGGATGAGCCGGTGTCCGAGCCGTTGCCGCTGCAGTTGGCCAACGGGAGACTCCTCAGGATGACCATGCGCTCGTCGCTGGCCACCAGAGCCCCGCCGCCCGGCAGAGGCGGCGCCAGAGGACTCGTCGACGAGCCCGTCGCCTCGTCGCAGCTGCACTCCGACAGGTGACGGCCCACTCCTAAAACTCATTTGTCGTATACCGCTCAATTAGACCAATCGCATATATTGCGCGATGCAACTAATTGTATTATATGCGTCGAATTTGATTTCACGCCTACGTGCAGAGGGGGCTAAAATAAACTCGTCAATTATGCGCCTACCTCGTAAACGAGGTCTAAAATCGAATTTTACGCCTACATACTGCTGCATCAAAAAATAATGTTTGCAGCTCGGGCATAGGAGTTTTAGACCTCGTAAAATTTTATATACAAGTTCTTCTGCAATCGAGACTAATACATTCCATTTTTTCTCCCTCGTTGCAAAAAGTACGATTTTAATCGCAGCGCTTTGTATTGCAGATCTAAGAAAGCCGTATATAGAAAGTGAGAAATGACTGCAATAAATTCGGGAGTATTGCATGATATTGCAACGTAGTTCCGAATTCACCGAGAGAAATGAATGCTATATGTAGATTATATATAGGTAGCATGCAATGTAGCTTGCGTTATATACATCTAGTTTTACGTCAATGCGAAAGTGTCGCATTAAAATGAACATCGAGTGTGCAGTGGAAAATGCCATCTTTCTTTTCTACGGAATATCGATCATTTTGCTATTTTCCACGTTTAAAAGCCAAAACATAATCCGACTACAGATAGAGGTTTGTATGTCTTTAATGTAGTATATAGTAATGTATAATAGTAGATCGGTTGCTGCAGCATTTCTCAGCGCCGAAGGTAACAACAAGTCGTTCGTTTTCCGTAAACTTGACTCGCTACAACGAAAACAAGCATAGACGGAAGCGTTAATTAGCTTACACTTGCCGTTTAACTCATTACAAGTGTGCAGCATTCCATCTTTTCAACGGTAGAGTAATTGGCTCAACGGTGCAATCGTACTCTTTTCACCTAATACACACTTTATTCCCTGTCGTTTACTTCCTATTAGTCTCGTCATTACTTGCTCTTTTATTTCTATAATTGCTACACCCTACATGACTTTCATCAAACTTCTTTATTAAAAATTTTAACGACACTTTTTTAATAATACAGCTACAACCGCGTAGGTGAAAGTAGTATGCATTTTGCACAAAAGAAAGTAATAATAGCATTTGTAGAGATGTTGCATTATGCGCGAGAGATACAATGTGAGCAGAGTTACATAAAAGATATGAGGATCCACGGACTAATTGCGGATTAAGTTTTTCAATTGAGCTCTGTTTCCGATCTCAAGGTCGTACGCGGATTCATTTTAAACCTTCGCTTTATTAAAGAGGATTAAACAGTAAATGATTACATCCATTCTTTTATTTATGAAGAAACATTTTAAAATATGAAATCCGTATGAAATATTTAATTAAAAACTAATTGAGCTTATTTACTTTATACTTATTTTCAATTTAGATGTAACTATACTTTATATGCTTCTGCGCTATTTTTCGCGTAAATTGTATTATTAAAAAATACAATATGTTCAAAATCTAAATAATATACTTGCAAATTAATGAGAAAAATCTCTGCTTGTTAGTATTATAAAATCAGTAATGCAATGAAAATCTCCGTATCGATATAAAAAAAAAAATAACATGACTTATATGGTGATCGATTGCTATATAATAAAAAGGTATTTGTATTGCAATAAACTTTTTGTAGATTAATATAAATTTCTTAATTTCTGCAAATAGTATGACAATATTTGCAATTACGCGAAAATAAAAAGGAATCTGCACTTACAGGGGCAAGCCCGAGAAATGTTTTTTTTGTCAGTCCCAATAAACTTTTTTCGACGGGAACAAAAAATGTGTCGTTTATTTTCCGACCCTTTTAAGGGGATGTCAGAGCTGATCGTATTTCTTAGTACACGACCCTCCCATTCAAGAAGCTCACACGAATATTATTTATTTACCATTATGAACGAAACACCCCAAAAAAGCAAGATATTGCAAAAAATTACACTGCGTTAAAATCACCAAAATGGCCGTCGATATAAAATTTACGCTTATTTAACTTTCACAATATTTGCAGATTTATTATTAAAAATTAAGTAATCCCTTCACGTTTCAAATGATTCTCCTAAATAACGGAATGCCGTAATAGCTTCCCTATCTTTTATCTCTTTATATTGTTGAAAATTATTTTTGAAGCCTGTTAATTGAATTCGAGCTATTTTCGTTATGTTTTTATCCATTCTGAAACGTTGCTAATAATTAAAAATAGTTGTAAATTATTCAAGGTGATAATAATTAATCCATATTCAATCTCTGTATTAAAATTTTGTATTGATTTCCATCATAATTAATTATTAAATTTGCCTTCATTGATAACATGTTCAAGCTTATATTATATTTGAATAATAAATTAATAATTTATTTATTAAAATAATTTTCTTAATTATTCAATATGTCATTATCCTAATTGATTTGAAAGCTTTCACCACATTAAAAACATTGACAGGTAATAGGTTAAAAATATTTCAAAGAGCTGAAAGTGTAGGAAATTCCTAGAATTCATATTCAAGTTATATATCGATATTATCGTGATGCGGAATTCTTGAAAAGATATAAGTGAAATTCTCTATTGATCCCCCTGCATTGAAAGGACGGAATTAACTCGAAGACGAATGAATTTTCAAAGAGGATGAAAATCCTTTGCCCTTCGTGTGCCCGTCGTACCCATTGATAAGTTTCTATTTTACCGTTTAATTTGCCTTGAAAATTGATCTCACCGCGTAAATAAAAACATAGGCAATCTGCGAAAAGTTTTGTCGCGTCAAGAAATCTCTGCCAGAAGCCAATAAGTAATACAAGTCGGCGCAATCCCTCAAACTTTCATCTCGCCGCGGTGAACTGCGCAACGAAAGCACAACGGAGCAGGGCCAAAAAAGGGAAAACTACTCAACTCCCGCAGGCGCGCGAAAACTCATCTCAAACTTTATCGGAATTTCCTCGGTCGAGTCTCGCCCTACTCTAGTATAGGATATTTGTACATGTTATACGCGGGGGTTTTATAGTCGCACGTGTCCGTGTCGCACTGAGAAATGCGGCCACATCACCGCGAGGCGTGAACTATATATATAGAAGTGCAGTGCACATACCGTCGCGCGTCTCCCTGACGCGATTATTAAAAATTCCTTCGCGCGGCTGCCAGTCGTCTTCGGGCCGCTGGTTGCTGTTGTTCGTCTGCTTGCCCAGTATCCCTATGCTCGGGTGGAGACTCACCAGCGCGTGTTCCTCCCTCGATGACTTTTCCGCCTCCTCCGCCCGGTCCAGCATGTCCTTCTCGAACCTACGCCCAATCGTTTATTCGTTTTATTTATCCATTGCACTCGGCTCGTTTTTTTCCACCTTTTTCACTTAATCTACTTGTTATACTTAAATATGGACATGAATCACTGGTTTATTCGTGCACCCGTTATAAATTTCATTATACGCGTACATGCATGAATTTAGATATGATAATATACTTTTTAAAATAGTTTTAAAGCCTCCCTGATGTTATATGTTTTTTAAATTCTCTTTTTTATCCTGTATTCCATATTTATTACGAAACAGTGATGAATAGTGAAATGAATAGTTTGTCGTGAATGAAAAGCAGAAACAAAAAATATTTATCGCTACTACCGTAGCCTGGGGATTTCCCCGTAAAAGAATGTTGAATGCATTTCTGCGTACCATGAATATTTATAACGCCGCGAAAGTGTAGCATCGGAATTTATTCGTTTGCCGAATATACGGCTATTCGATATTCGATTTTCAAACGAAATTTCGTTTATTATGCATCTTTCCTGGCTTCTGCTGATTATTTTTATACGAAGATACAGAAATAGAAACAGTCATAACGACAAATGCCCTAAAAGTAGATTCCTGCAATTCCCGGTAATGTTCGTACAATAGGACAATATTGTCACATTGTATTTGTCCCTTTCATAGCGAAAACTTATATAAATAGCATCGTTTAGGATTTCGATAATGAATTTATTACAATTTATGTCTATTCGTGTTATGAAATATTATGTTGCACAAGTGTCAATTGGTAATTTAAAAAAAGTGCAATTTTCAAACTGAATATAAAATGAGCATTTATTGCGCTGTTATTTTTATTTTTAAAGCTGCACCTTCTAATTCAATTTAGCTTACGTATTAAAGCTCGTGAGAGCCAGGAATAGCACTTTAAAGTGTTGAAAACATTTTTTTTGTTCAAAGTACTTCACCGACAAGTAATTCATGTGCTTAGAACTTGGTCAAACAACTACTTGCATACGTATTTTCTTACGTAAGGCCTTCAGCAAGCATTTACAGAAATTTTCTTCAACTCCCGCTGCATCAAACGATGAAGATCGAAATTATTCCGAGTGCATTTCAAGTTTAAACATATTTGAACGTTCGCTTTTTGTCCGACGCAAAGTATCAACCCTGGATAATAAATACTTTTCACGTTTTTTTATCTTTTTTTTAGCTGAAGAATAAATTAAAACTTTATATGACAGTGTTTAAACTTTTTCCACTATAGCACCAACGAATGCACAAAACTCTTTTTACGGTCTAAAAGTGCGTTTACTCGGTTAAACACGAAAGTTCTATCCCCGGGTCGAAAGCGCGACGCGTATACAAAGTATCACAATCTGTATCCGTTATAATCCTTTCGCTGCCCGGCGCTTCTCGTCTGTTTTATTGAATTTTGCGTAGGCGAGGCTCTCGAGGATGGATAATTGATAGCTTTGATGATGAAAGCTCGTGCGGCTGTATACTTTGATGTGCAGAATGGATACAGTTTCTTTCTTCCATGCCAATCTGATTCTTACTTTATATCAAAGCATATTAGTTTATGCGAAACACGCGAATCTCGTAACAGGCAGATTTAATCGGCTTATAAATAATTAGTAACGTGAGTATACCGCAAAAGGTATAGTGTCCGTAAGCTATTTTTAATTGCTTTTACTTTTGTACACTCTTTAAAAATTTATTTTCTCAAATATTCTCAAACCCTTCCTTTTATATTTAGTATATTATCAAATATTCTTTCTATGCTCGTATATAATTTAAGAGTTACTTCGGTTGTCTATTATATATAGTTTTTAACGTATAAGCTCATTTTCACGCCGCTTGCACGCGATATCATTAAGTGCAAATAACACGATTTGACTACTGAAATTGGAATGCGAAATTCGTTACTGAAAGAATTAACGGATCGATGAAGAATTTATCGACGCTTACAGTTGATTCATGATACTACGTAAAAATCTGTAAGCTTTTATGTCGCGAAAATATATTCATTAAAAGGAGCTAGAATATCCATTCAAAGCTTTTAAATTTATGGGTAAAAATTCTTTTTAATAGTCGTTTATCATTGTATATGTCCCGCGCAGTTTAAAAAGGTTTCGAATGAATGTAAAATCGTATACATTTATGCAGAGAACGCAATGCTTTTTATTCCTCGCTTGTGATAATTCAATATGTTTCCCCAAGCGACTTTTCCACAGTTTTATAGGCAAAGTTTAATTTTCTTACTTTACTTTTTTCCACACCTTTGTTTAATAAGTCCAAACTGTTGCTTTGTCATTTTAAAAGTTTCAATAGCGCGACATTCATAACGGTTTCATAGGTGAGAATCGTTAATTAAAATAGTTTCGGTGAATGCGGTAAAAAGCAGAAAAAAAGCTGATAACAGATATCAATTATCCAAACATCGAAGGTGTTTCCAGAAAAAAAAGTCTGCGGAAAAACATGTCACGCAAACATCGTCGAATGAAGCGTACACCGAACGAACAAGTTGCACTGCACTTGGACCGTCATCATGCAATACAAGCATCTTACGCCGATAGTACGTTTAATATGAAATAGAAAAGATACCAATTAAGGGGAGCGCGTCGTCGCCGGGCGCAGAGCGCGTAGACGAGGACGGCCGAGACAGCGCCGGCCGTCGCCCCAACGGCGCCCAGGATCATGACGATTTCGGGCCCGTGCGGATCCATACCGCCTCCAGCCGCCTCACCTACGCCCATTCGATCAGCTCTTCTCTCCCCAGCTGGTTGTACACTCGGTGCGACGCGCGGCCGCCTAGTGGCACGGCTGCTGGAGACGCGCCCCCGACCCGACTCGGCGACTAATCGATCCCTGCAGCCTCCCCATTACCGGCTCCACCGCGGCTTTGATCCTCGCTCCAATCGCTGGACCTGCAACGGACAAACATATATACTGGCTTCGTTGACTCGAACAGTGCCAACTGCGGTGCGGTAACAAAATTCTTAATTGCACCGTGTAAATGAAATATGCGTCAATCGGATCGCGCGTATAAATAGTTTTATATTAGATATTGTATATTTCCTGGATAATCCAAGTAAACGCAATGTGCACCAACTTTTACATTTGAGAAAGCTATAGATCGACGTGATTAGATGAATCTATATTATAATTTTCGGGTGGCCAGTTGATATAACAATTTATTCATTGCAAACTTAATAATACCTTTATCGGATTATCAGAAAAGTGATGAGAAAATAATGACTCCTGGTGGGGATTATCGATTTTCGATTAAAATATCGTTTTATCTCGCTAATTTGTACAAGTTTTACCATACTAAAATATTAAATCAGCTAATTTACTTGTATATACATATCGCCAAAGATACATACATATACATATACTCTTTTCCTATTAACACTGAAACGAACACGTATTATAGAGACAATTAAGTGTCCTGAATGAGCTGATCTACATAATCTAACGGCAAAATACTTCGAGGAATAAAAGTGTAGCTCTTTTTCTTTCTGTCAACATCATTACAGCCTTAATGTCCTAATCATCTCATTTAGTCTCACGAAATGGATCCACAGACATATTTCTTTGTTAGAGATAATTATTGCGAAATTACATTGGCGAGCAAATGTTTTTATCCGTTCTCTCTCTCTCTCTCTCTCTCTCTAATTGTGTATTGGGATAATCAAGTGAGAGAGAGAGAGAGTTCACGAAATTTGTTTATTTAATCGTCCCTCCCCTACGCCTACGCGACGACTTTTACGGCATAATGAAATCACTTTGAATGAATTTATCGTAAAACCGAATCACCCCTTTCCCTCGTCAAAGTAAACGCATTTGCCCGAATGGTCAAATAGAATGCGTAACATCGGCTCTCGAGGAGCCGCTTAATTGGCCACTTTATCAAATATAAAATACCTTCCGTAATATATTCCCGTCCGCGACGCATGAAAAATCGACTATGACGTATATCACGCAGTTTTTCTTGCTGAACACATTCTCGTGCTCCGCGTGAAAAATGAAGCAAACAACTAACTCCATTAGCTGATTGCGACTATTGCGAGTTGTAAATGCTGTAAAAAAAGAAACACCCTTGGTTCGCAAAGTCGTTCGATAAAATTTTCCCAACTTTGTATATGTACAAGTAACGCTTTACTCGTGGGCATTAAATGCAACTGATACTTATATACGCAATCAATTATGCGATTCAATTGTGCAATCCTTATGGTGCGTAAAATTACCCGTTAACACCGCGTTAAGTTAGTTTCCGTCGTTACCCAAAAATAATTCCATTAACATTGCCATATTGCGTTTAAAAAATTTTGTAAATACAAATATAATGGGCGCGGTTATTATAATTACACTGAAATCTATTGCCTGAAAATCCCGCAATTGGACATCAATTAACGTTTATTTAAGCCATAAAATAGTGATAATTGTCAATTTACCAGGATATTGTTATACGAATGCGAAGCTACAGAGGTAGCCTTGCATAATTGATAATAAATGCAGGCTTAATGTGTCGTAATAATTTCCAATTTACACCGAGACTGAAAGAGATTCCAATATTAGAAATACGCACATGTTAGCGTGATTCGCGTCGACTGAATCGAGCCAGAAATGGACATAATAACGTACGATTTCCTGCATTCCGTCAAGTTTTCCCAGTAGTATAGAAGCGTCTATGGACGTGCGAGACTCTATTTTTTCACGTGACTAAAATGCTTGCGCAATTTTAAATCGATGTATTAATACTTTGGCTATTCTGAGCTATTCTGCATTAAATCGATTAGTTGCCAAGATTATTCATTGAACGATATCATACGGTGGCATAGATACACATGGTATATATGAAATTTAAATATGCTCGCGAGTACATATAAAATTAATTTGGATTCCAGGAGATCTAAACCTGAACATTAAAGTACCGTTTATTTATCAATGTAAGAATTTATAATTCGTCATTTCACAATTACGACTATTAGTTAACTACTTTTCCTATTGACATTTAACTACGGCAAAAGTTTAATCGCAGTATATATATATACACGAATTCGTAAATTAACCTTGCGGCGTGATATAATTAATAGTTTTTTCTAATCAATATTTGTATTTAAAAATCAATTCGATATACAACAATCGCAACACGATATATACATAAAAAAAAATTATAGAATAATCCTGACCCGCATTATTTTATAAGCTTGTAAAGAAAATTTCAAATAGACTCATCGATACACATGAGCTTTACGTAAGTAAACAATTTTGAAGGATAAAATGTCTTTTCCAGGCACAACAATAAAGAATAGAATTTCGAGTTTCCAGCCAAGATAATCAAATTATATGAAGTCCCTTTCAATAGCCACACGAGATGAAAAATAAAGAGAGAGATAGATAGATAGATATAATGTTTATTTGTAACTTTTTACAAAAAATTAAATACAGTCTCAATATATATACATTCTTTCTCGCTTTGTAATATCACAGTCATGCTTCAGTCTAAAGTTTAGTCAAATACATTTTAAAAAATAAAAAATAGTGATATCACAGATAAGTTACAAATACAGTAAAAATCCAGTCTTTAAAATCTATCACGTCATTCCTTAAAAATTAAATCTATATACAAAATAGTCTACGAACAGGTTACAACAAGCTTGCGCGAGCATTCACACCTCATTACTTGCACAACGTATGTCCATTCTTTCTTTAAATTACATACGTACTCGAATAATGATACAAAGGATAATAAATTAGGACAGGACGATGTACAGGATTAGGACAGGCTCACATGTCGCTTAACCTATATTTAATAATCTAATCTAGGTTAAGAAGGAATCACCTCAAAGCAGTCTTGAACCTACTGAGTGATGGTAGATGACGAATTTCAGCAGGAAGAGAGTTCCATAAATGCATACCTTACACTTAGAAGGTGTTGTTTCCCACAGTTGTACGCATTCGGGGAATTGCGAGATCTTTTATTTCTCCCCTAGCGGTAGCTCTAGGCACATACCTAGAAAATAGACATTCTAGGTAGTCTGGTCAACGCATACGCATGATTTTGTACATAAGTACTCCAATAAAGTATCGTCTCCTAGTATCAGTGCGCAGCCAGCCCAGAGAAACCCTATGGGAAGAAATGTGCTCATCTCCCCTAACACCTAGTACATATCTCACACATGAATTCTGCAATACTTGTAGTCGATTTTTCAACTCCTGAGAGGCATCGCGAAAAACTACCGAACAGTAGTCTAGATGAGGGAACAACAGAACCGTTGCAAGTTGTTTACGCAATGCTTCAGTGGTGTACCGGCGGAAAAATCTTAAACCGTATAAAATCCGATTATATTTCTTCGTAATCATATCCATGTGAGAGAAGGAGAGAGAGAGAGAGAGAGAGAGGGAGGGAGAGAAAACTCGACGAGGAGTAGAGCTAAAGAAATCCACACTCGAGAAGAAACGTCACAATATTTTTTCCAGCTAGAACGAATCGATATTTCGAGAAAGATTTTTGCCCGTAATCGGGAGATATTATTGATTAGGTCGTGTCTTAAGATGAATCTATACTCATACTTATTTCTCGTGACTTTTTACACTGCTGACTTGAGAACTAGAGAAAATTTTTATTATTGTTAGTGCAAAAAGGAAATTGAAAATTAATAGACCCTACTTGGTTTATATATGTATAATAATATTTGATATTTATCCGAACCAAGATAATTTTAATAGCCCAAAATGATGTGCAATGAATTCTAGATTCATACAAATTTTCTGCATTTCAAGTTCGAATATTTGTCGTGGTTTATAAATAATGAAATGTCAGTAGCTATTTCAATTATTTATAGTTATTATTGGTATAATTCATCAAGCTTATTTATTTGATAAATTAACTGATTATTTTAATACAATTTGGTATTATTAAATTACCAATGCTTTCAAATTCATAATAATTATTCCTTATTTTTTAAATAAAATTATGTTTTTTCTCTATAGTTAAAAAATAATTTAAAATTAAACTTATTGCACTCATGCAGTCAGCTAGATATTCGAATCGGTAGCAGATATATAACTGTCATTATAGTAATCCACTATTTTATATTTTTGAATAATTTCTCGAGTCTCCCATTTTTATTAAAATAATTCGATGAATTTAAATTCTAAAAGATGAGGGAAGAAGAAAGATTGAGTATAGCCGTTATTTATATGCTATCTTCTTAACACAAATAACACACCCTATTTTATTTTGGAAAATCTCATTTTATTGATGGATGGAGCTTCTTATCGGTAATTTCTGCATAAGAATATCCGCCATTATTAAAATGACGAAAAATTGCTGAAAAAGATGAGTTTATATTTTAGTCTAATGTTCTTGAACGCTTATTTTGGTTAAAACCCAACAAGATAAATCTGTACCATCAATATTCACTGTTATAATATTTTCGTAAACAATTTTGCACTCATTTTAAAAGCTTAGTATTCGATATGCGAATGTATCGACGTACGAATGTCCGAATCACTTTGTTATCGAAGCTTTCATTTTTAAGGATTACCTCGTGTTCGAGAAAGCTTTTTTTCCGTAGTAACTTTTTTTCGTTTATCGAGACGGAAAATTTTAAGGAGCTTTAAAAGTGCTTTATAACGTCACGATACTTCAGGATTTTATTGGCAATCTCTTGTTGTACATAGATATACACTTTACCTGTCAGTTGCCGGCCGACACAATTTTTTTATTTCCAAATGTTATTAAATACATCTTGTTATGGAAAATCGTAGAAGTAACTTTAATGGAATAATTCAATAAGGCTTAATTTTCTTGTGCTCTGCTCTGTCAGTTTCACTATATGGTGAAAATCGATTATCTTTCGTCAATAACGTATAGCATGAGTGTAATAGTTTTAACGTAAAAGTAAAATGTAATAAAGATCGAACTTTTTGCATAATATTTCTTTTACTATAATAAATATATTATAAATACATTGTATCACGTTTAATTCATCAGAATATTAAATTTTCAATTAATAGAATTATTAAAACCCCATTTTTTAATTTTTATTTGCAATGAAACATGATTGACAGTTAATTAAAATAATCTGTAGAAATATTTCCATTGATAGAAGTCCGATTTAGTTAGACATGTCAATTGTTAAAAGATTTAGAAATATCTTTCGGTATTTTAATTCTTACTTAATTACATGTTTATTTTAAAAAATAAAAAAAAAACAAAAGTTTAATTTATCAAATGTTATAAATATAGAATAGTCGAAATTCCGATTAAAATTTTGAACTAACACTACACAAGGGCTACGTGTAACTTTAAAATTACTTAAAAAATATTTTTTATACGTTTATTTCAATTCATTATGTTTTCTACAATAATTGATTTGCGAGATTGCGTTATTAAAATTAACTATTAAAATAATTTAATCAAAACTTATATATATTATATATATATATGGCATTTTTTAATCAGACTGTAAAATTCAAAAAGCATAAGCGATCTCATACTTGACATTTTTATAATTACAAAATAAATTGCATCACAATTAGAAATTTAATCAACGGAAAAGTAAAATAATTACGTGGGGTTTCGCCTCAAAGGCTCCAGAATTTTAATCCTATCCTTCTTAACAAGTTCGCAATTTACAAATTCGCCGGAAATTTACTTTGTTACTAAGCGTCCTGTATTAAAACCAAAGTACCGGAAAGTCGCACCTAGAACAACTTTGCCTATTTAATTACTTATCCATTGCACGCAATATCCGAAGAAAGCGAAACTTTACCGCCCGTAGAACAAAGCTAAAAGGCAACAACGGTAGCCGACTTACGACAACTCGAACCGGAAAATAAATGCAAGCTCTCGCTCCTCCTTTGCGAGCGTAATTTCCCCATAAAACTCTGAAAGCGTAACGAGAGAAAGAGGAAGGAAAAAAAAGAACGTTCAATCGCCTAACAAGAAAGAAAGCAACGTCCCGCGGTGCTGCAGCTGCACTCGCAACTTTCTACATACGCACATATATATATATAAAGCGTGTCCTGGCATTGAAGTCCGTCAACTATAACTGCGCGGCAAACGATGGCTCGCCTACACGTTTGGAAATCGAGAAAGGGGCTTCTTGCGTGACAGTGTACAGGCAGTGAGGGAGAGGCTCAGTGAGTCAAGGATAACGAATTCAAATCCGCGCGTCAGTCCCAGAAGATCTGACGCTCTACCGGCACGTGTACGCGTGGACGCACGGAACGTGATATTTCGATATGGGAGCGTCGCTTCCGCGTACAATCGGAGGGAAAATTGTTTTCCGACCAAAGGAATATATTCGATATTCCGTATACAGCGATGGCCTATCGCGCGTGGGAGTGTATATAGACAGACTCGATTTTTAGCCAAAGGGATTGGATTTTCGCTGAGCCGAACAAACGTTTCTTTCCGATGAATCAGCGCGAATTGTTTCATCTCGATGATTGAGCTGAAAGTGTTATTGTCGCGGTAGTCGGTTGATATAATATCGATGATCCATATCGAGCTTTACCTAGGTTTTTTTTTTCTGTACGCGGAATTATTCTACGTGTGATGTAAATGGTTCGATTTTGTGAAAAGTGCGCGGTACAATGCGGTAATTCATGAGAACTGCAGGATTTCCATAAACGTGGATCATGCACGACATGGGAGTGAGCAGTAAAGTAGTAGAATAAGCTTACCGTTAGCATAGCTAACATCTCTTATGACAGTGGCACTAAAAAGACGCACGCGAGCTTTTCCACAAAAGTACATTCAAATCGTGAATTTCAAATGTCAGCTCTTACATATCCTATGAATTCTCGACTATTTTATCGCTCGCTTATTTGTTTGTACAAAATTTTGTAAAATATTTTTATCCGTAAAATTTAACTGACCTACTAGATGTTCTTCCGTACACGGCACAGTATGGTTTTTGAATCAAAATAAAATGTGAACAGCTCCGCTTCGCTGGTATAAAAATAGAGCTGAAAATAAACTATTAGTTCTGCTGCAATTCTTTTTCATGCTCGGGACAGCAAAAGCTACAGCGATAATAAAAGAATATAGCCGGACTGTCCCAAAGGGCTCCAGCGAAACAACTTCTCTTTTCGTACTTTGTCAAACATTTTTACCTCTGCGGAAAGCTTTATTCGTCGATATGTACGAAAATCTCTCGAACTTTTTCAATTTTCAGTGACGAGAAGACTATTTATTATATATGCCGCTTATATGAAATGTTTGCAGGAGCGCGTCTGAAGGGATCCAGCTGCTTACTACTTGCGAAATATTCATCGAGCTTTATTATATCGTGAGAAGGACGATCGTAGTAGGTCGGAAAAGTATGAAAGAGCTAATTTTGCTCTTAAAATTTATGACCTATTGAACTTTATGGGAGAGCTTTCGTATAGCTGGCTCCTACCCCTCTGAAACAGAAAATCCTGTGTAATGCGGAATTTTCTTTGAACGTAATACTCCATGAAAGTTAATAGCGTATCGACGATGAAAACCCACGGAAAAGTCCCATTAATGAAATAAGGTGGAATGATATTAGGTAAGAGGGAATTGCTTTCAGATGTTTCCAATATTTTTAGTTTAAAAGAAAGTTTCTTGTTAACTGTGACCTTTCAACCTTCGACATGAAATGAAGGACCAAAAGTGCGAGACTGCCAGTAATAAAAGATCAAAAATAAGTCAACGAAATATGCTTTGATACAGTCGTTTCAATTCACGAAAATAAATTTGTTAACTTTATCTCGGATACTTTTGAAAGGTTATTTTTTGTCTGTTTACTTACGTTGTATACACGTATGGTATTACGAGAAAAAGCTTTTGAGATCCAATAAAAAAATCCATTTTTATACGTTGGCTTTTCAATATTAAGATATTTCTATAATTGAAATTGGATGAATAAATACTCAATAATGAGACAACTGATATTCTAAACACAATATTTATCTCATTTCATTTATATACCTACTTCCTTGAATCACAAATGTTGATATAATTTATTTTTTGTTCACAATATACCCGCATATTTTATGATAACAAAAACAGCCTTGAACTTTGAGAAATTAATTACTTACTTATTTAATAAAACATTTTTATATTGATATCAATATAAATAAGACTATTCATTAATACTTTATAATAGTTCTTCATGCGCGTGTTACTTTTAATCAACTACACTTATAATATCTTTTTTTTTTGTTACAAGATAAGTGCAGTTTATATCTGTTAAAAGTAGATACAAACTAGAAGTATTGCGAGAAACATTATTAATGCTTAAATACGTGTACCCTATCACACCGAATTACCTGAACTTTCGATATAAATTTTAACTTGGTTGTGAGATAACTGAGAGTTGTAGCAAACTTTGCATAAAAGTTACATCGTGAATAAGTGGTACATAATTAAGTATATTTATGAATAAGTTACGTTTTAATAAAGTGCGAAACTTCAGATATGTACTGCGCGTATATCGTTTGAAAATTGCAAAAATCAAATTAACTTATTTCAACCCATTATAGAAAACTATAATATCGCATCGCGAAACCTGCTATTTAATATGCTTGTTCGAATACTTCATTTTCCTCTCATACATGTATATACGCATAAATTCATATGTGGACGCACATGGTAATATCAAATTTCGACCAAGAATTAATTTGTTTGATAATAATTGTCCGTGATTTATCCAGTATTTCATGGAAAGTCGTAAGATTTTATATAAGAGATCTAATCAAAACCGTACATTTTTATCTAAATAAACATTCACCATCTAAATATGCATAATGTAATAAAGTTATTCTTGTTTACTAAATTAGAATGTATAAAATACGCCCGAATTAAAGATTTGATTAAAACTTTTGGAATTCTCTGAAATAAGAAACTAAAAATTGCAAATAAACTTGAACGATCTGCGGTAAAAAAAATGAAAAATTTTAATACAATCATCTAGAAAAAGTGCACAAATTGCTACCCACCAAAACCGGAATACTGCAAGTAGGATCACCGCACCCACGATAAAAAAAAACTAAAGCACAATATACTTTTGCAGTGCGACGCCGACGAAAAGAAAAAAAAGAATCACTGAAGCTCCTTCGTTAAGAAAGGAGAAAAAGAAGGATGAAGCTCTGCTCGGGTGGAATGGTCCAATTACACGAGCCTCACGGGCCCGTAAATTTCTCTGATATCCCAACTTTGTATCCCAGGAGAGGCGGCGAGGATGGTAAGCGAGACGCAAGCCAAATGAACGCGGCACACCGGTATTTTGTGGCCGCTATAGGTATACGATACACGACCACCAGTTTTATACCCTAGATATATAACTCCTTCCACAAACTGCGTAAATCCGACTTAATTGTTTGCTGATCGATAGAGAAACATCGCGGCGCCGAATATTTGTCTCGTAGGTATATGTGTTTTAAAGCGTAGCTAGGGATATTTTTAGAATCCAGGATAAGAAATTAGTTGGTCATATGACTGAGTGGTTTTTAGACTACTTTTTTAGTACTGTTATGACTAAATTACTAGAAATAAGTAGATTCGGCGAGACTTTTTAGAGCTTTATCAGCAGTCTGATCGTCGATTAACGATGATACAGCGTTCGCTCGCTATTTTTCGGAGTCCTATTGTTGATAAATATCTTTCGCTTAATTATTGCCAAACAAGACGAAAATTTAGCAAACGCCAAAAGCATAGGTATGTATAATGAACTAAGATAATATATTAATTCTATTCGAAACTGTGATATATTATTACATGTTCTACTATTATTATCAATAAATACAACATTGTGATGTCTCACACAAATTACAACTCTAACAATCCTAACAACTCTAACATCAATCCGATTCTTACCAAATGAACATTTTTTTCTTTTCAACTTTCGACGATGTAACTTTTAATGTTAACTTCGACCTGGTAAAAGTTTCATATACAGCGCTTACGATAGCTTAAAGTCTCATTTTCAAATATCGTTATTAGAATAGGTGTATAAAGTCGACTTGGAAAAGTAGTAATATTCTTCAAAAAAAGTGAGTTTTTCTAAAATTTGATATTTCATGTCTGAAGTTTTGCTAGAATGTACTGACAAAACGTGACATACATACCTGACCCTTAAAGTCGTATTGGAAATTTTAGATCTCGTTTATTAGATGCCGAGATATTGGAATTCAAATATTATAAACAGTATTCAATATCTAAAATACCTAACATTTAAATTTTTTTGCAATACTATACAATCTGGCATAAAATTTTGCATGAATCTAAAAAAGTGTTGAGATTTTCGTAAGTTGCGCGTTCAGAACGAAATTAACCCATAAATGACCAGCTTTTTATTATAATTCAATATTACGGAGTTTAGTACTAGTTCCATTATTTATAAGTCCAATATAAATATGTCGGTTTTTAACGAACGAAATCAGAAAACTCCAACTCTGTTTTGAATGGATGTATACATACCAAGTCTTATCTGAGTTTTTGAAACAAAATCTTAACAAAAAAAAACTAACTAATAAAAAAAATAAACTATGCTTTTTTCAAATCGACTTGTACATTAATTCTGGTGACGCCGTTTGAAAGACAAGCTTTTATGGAATTTATTCCAAAAAGTTGACATCAAAAGTTACTTACAACGAGGAAAGTTGTGAAAATAATGTTACTTGGTACTAAGCGGGTTAATTAGATGGAAAATATATTTAAGATAATAGTCATTAACTGCATTAAATATGTATAGTACAAAAACTTCTAGAAGAATTTGTCTTACGAAATAATAAAACTGACAGGAAAGAAATTCTTTTTATTACTTTGTAGATCTCCTTTGGGATGCATCCATGGCTGCACCAAAGGGAACATTATTTCGATGCGCATACGTAAAGTGAAGCATTCTAATAACTTATCATTGCTCTTTAAATCATCTCCCATAATTTTTTAAATATTCATTGCATCTATTTATGCGCGTTTTGCATTTAATCGATCATTTTACTAAAATTTAGAAAATAAAGAATTACTTAATATCAAAGTTCGAACCGTATTATACGCAGAATTCAACGGTTAGCTCATTGCGAATCCTACAAAAAATAATATAATATTTTCTTAATTCGTCAGCAGAAATATATGTTTTCAAAAGTTATAAAATTATAGATATGATTTAATTAAGCTCCAAAGTAGCTAGATCTAGGTATATAGAAGTTCATGAATTTACATGACAAGAGTCGTACTCTACGTATATATGCAAATGAATACTTGAAGTATTTCAGACCGTAACTTGTGGATTCAAGTATTCCAAGTAGCTAAACTGTTTTAATTTGACGCGTTTTGCATTTAAAAATGTAACGACTACATCAAGTGTTCTGAGAGCGATACCAAGATGCGAAAGAAATTAAAAATAACAACTGCAGCAGCAGCGATAAAATATAGAAAACACGGGGAATGATATTTCTCGCGATAAAAATTTTCCGTCTTGTTGTGAACATAAAAATGTTTTTATTTCACTGGGATTTGAAATTAGTTACAGCGCATTATTAAACAAATTACTCAATGCCTTATAAAGAATTTTATGCAAGCGTAATAATGTCGAGCAAGTTATAAGTTGTAAAGAATAAAAAATATTCCACAAATGTTTGCAAGTATGAGGAGAAAAAATGTATGACAAAAATAACAATTATTGATGATATATTGAAACCATATTCATTTTTACTAAAAATATATAACAAATTTCACAACGAATATAAGTATTTATACCATTTTTTGAAAGCATGATGACCATTGTCAAAATTTGACAAAATTTTCAATCAAAGCATAAAAAATGTATGAAATTGAAAAAATATGACCACTTTGCAGTGCAGGGACAAAGTGCTCTTTTATTGCAAATAAAATGATTGAACTTATGTTCACATTTTTTTTAAATTGATCATGCAGAGATATTCTAGAACTTGTAAACTTTATTTTATATCCAAATGTATATATAATATAATATAAAACCATAAAATTTTTACCAAGTTACGAACATTAGTATTGCCACTGAACACCACTAGATGATGGATGCAATAAAATCAAAAATTGGCTGTTGAAGATCGAGAGAAAGAAGTTTTATTTTCCAATAATAAAGTTTCATTAAGACGAGCGACAAATTTCATTTTTACAAAGTTATTTACCTCGTACCGTCTACCCTCGCGAAACCTCTTTTTACAATTGAAATTTCTCCTCGAGTTGTCTATCCAACGAAATGAAAATCTCTTCTCTTTACTTATTATTAATTTTTTTTAAGAATTAGCCATAAAATATTCATCGATAGTATATACCTAGTAGATGCACAATTTCATTTTCAATTTCATTCTCATAAAGTTAAAGCCACGAAAAAGCGAATATTAATAAAAATAATTCAATACGCCTTGCACACATACTATACTGGCGCTACTATTATATAGTCGAGTAAAGCTCGTCCATCAAGGAACTTACTGCGCTCCCTACTTCTTCTCTGCCGCAATTTATCCGCCACCGAAAAATTTCCCAAATATATATAACGTGCACGTAATATTCCATAGCAGAGAGAGAGAGAGAGAGAGAGAGAGAGAGAGAGAGAGAGAGAGAGAGAGAGAGAGGAGGAGAAGAAAGAAACAGTGTATATGTATATATATCTAAGGCAGCAAACGCCGGCGCAGCTTCGCTTATCTTGCGCAGGCGTCTGATTATATTTGTATGTATATACGCGCTCGTAAGGCTGCGTCTGTAATGATGTCCTGCTTGCAGGATGTGTATTTGACGTTTGGCTTGGCAATTATACAATTGGAAAATTCAACGGGAAAATCAAAGGATCCTAGCAAAGTATAATATATGAAAAGGCTTGGAGATTCGTAAAGATACGCTCTTACGTGCAAGTAAATATTATTCTATCGGCAAAGTAATTGTTCGCCACTATCGTCCAACTCGTTACAGCTAAAATATCAGACTAATCAAATCAGTGGCAGTATAATTTTGTCAATAAAATGCATCATTTGGATAATGAATAGGATAAAGGCAGGTGAGCAATGCAAAATACCATTGCAGTGGAGCCCTAAAAAGGACTACACATCTATGGGAGAGTTATACGTCCGAAAAAGCTCTCATACACATACACACACCCTCTTGCACAAGACACCCGTGTGTCCTTCGCAGCTCTCCCCCGTCCTCCTCACTTCCGGAAATTTCGTCAACGGAGTTGGACAGAGAGAGAGAGAGAGAGAGAGAGAGAGATAGAGTAGGGGTAGTCGGAGCGATTCAAGGATTGGACGGCAATAAGAGAACCAAATCCACCAACCAACCTCTGGGTACTTCTCTCCCTCCCGAAAAAGAAAGCGAGAAGAAGAATAAAACCAGCGCTGCACGGAACTAATTCCCCCGAATAAAAGCCGAGAGTCTGGATTCCACTGACGTAAAAGCAACCCAGGATTAGAACCCGACAGAGACAGAGAAATACAGAGCTATACGTATATATATATACAGAGAGAGAGAGAGAGAGAGAGAGAGAGAGAGAGAGAGAGAGACGGGGGGGATGAATTGTTCTAAGCGCTCACCATATGGCACAGGAGAGCTCGTGACCGAAGATAGCAGGCGGCTTTTCAGGATGGAAAAGGAGGCCGCGTAGACGTGGGAGTAGGCCGAGGGAGAGAAACGCGTACGCGTAAACTTTGCAGATGCGGGTATCGCGTTTGAATAACGATGCCGCGAGGACGCGAGGACGACGCCAGAACTGCGAGGAGAGAGAAAGAGAGGAGGAAGCCGCTATATTAGCGCTGGCGTTTACGGAGCTTAAGGGAATCCAAAGGAACTGCTGGCGGCGCAGGTGACGATGACGTTGGCCTCGGGATGCGCAAGGAGTTACGTAATCACATTGTGTGCGGAATTATAGCCGAGCAATACGGCTATTATATATAATAATCAAACCCAGAGAGAGAGAGAGAGAGAGAGACAGAGAGAGACACGAGGGTGTAGTATACGAGCGGCTTTATATGGAAATCCGAGAGGGATATTTTGGTTGAGGGTAATTGTCCAAGGAACTTTTGTTCCTTGCTCGCATTCTTATAGTTCTGTGGCTAATGCTTGGCCGCAAGTCCGTATTCCGATGAATGCTTAAATTATTTCATTGAAACTTGGGCTTATAATAACCTGCTATTGGGAACCCAATTCCGTATCGGATGAAATAGAAGTTTTGTTAGCGCAATAGGTCGCACTTTGGTTAATACAGGATAGCCTCCTGGAAGAAAAAGTTAACGCACCAATCGTCCTTATAAAGCGCCGACTGCGGGAGCAATTCAATCATTCCCCCGAAAGCCATCAAACCCGGCGCCGCACAACATAAAAAAAAGGGGACATCGACTGAGCTGGAACGTAACCACACACACCCACACATACACAGAATGATAGAGAGAGAGAGAAAAGAAAAAACAACAAACCTCTCCCCTCGGCGATCAGTAGCGCACGAGTATCTAGATAGATGTGCGCGAGTGTGGCACGTCAACAGTTCGCCGACGTGTATATCGATTGGTCGGCGCTGCGTCGGCGGCGGCGGCGGCGGTAGCGGCAGCGTATACACGATAACCGTAGGATATCTCGAGCTCTTGGCGTGCAAATCTCTTCGACAGCTGGTGTCGATCTACGCAACAGGAGGCAGCAAAGAGACAACGGTACAGCTTCTATATTATCCAAAAGAAACGGGGGAGCTGACCAAATGGAAATAAGGGGTAAATATCGGCCGCGCGGTTTATGCACGTGCCACGATGCAGACGAAGCGCGCAGCTGAGAGAGAGAGGGACAACGAATCCAAGAGGAGCAGCGCGACGCCTCGAGTCTCGCCTCTCAGGACTAACTGGCGCGAGTAGCTGCTGTGTAGACGGCTCCGCGCCACTCGCCAGCATATAGACGGACGATAGGATATTTATCTCTCTCTCTCTCTCTGTCTGCGCGCACGCGTTTCTCCCCCTTCCGCCGCTAGAGCTTGCGAGCAGCTTTCTGCCGGCGCAGGAGCCGCTGCGCAGGAATGGGCGCGCCGTCAAGGGGAGAGCTGCTGCCTCGTCAAGGTCGTCACCGCCGCCGCCGCCGCCGCCGCCGCCGCCGTCTTGCTCGTCGATCGGACGCGCCGAACGGCCGCAAGATATATAAACCCCGCGCGCTGGTTACTACTGTACATATATAGGTATATAGTCTCCCTCCTGTGCAAAGCTTTAGCTGTCCCTGTAGCTCTACAGGTGGACCGCCGCGCCGCCGCTGCGAGCCTATAGAGCTTCGGCAGGGGGTAATATAGCTATAGCTCGAGGGATCATATAAAGTGCCGGCTGCTACTCGAGCAATCTTTATTTTGCTTTTCAATGGATATAATAGTAGTGACACTTTTTGTTTTGGATTTGAATTTGAATTTTAAGTCTCTTTTATATACAGTATGTGCGCAGGTAAGAGGAGCGTGAATTTAAAATATAATTATGTACTTATTCCAAGTAGTGCATGCGCACGATACGTGGCGGGTTACAAGGGTCTCTGCTCGCTCGTATACTGCACAAATGAAGATAGACGAGGACGTCTGGCCGTGTGGGCGTGCCGATACGTGTGGGCGTCGAGGGTGAAAGGTCCAGTGGGTCAGCTGGTGGCCGGGAGCTGCTGGTCGTATAAGGGCGGCCCTTAATTTCAGCTCTCGTCCTCTCTCCCTCGGTCGGGTAGAGGCGCGTGCAGGGCTGATGGGACTCGGACCGACACCACTAGCCTACAGCCGCGCTGCATCACTTTTCTTCAGCGTGATGGGGCTTGGAGGATGCGTGCACCGGCCGTCGCACGAGTTTCGAACTACTTTTATATACACGCGCAAGAGCGTACAACGAGTCGACTGACTCGACTCGGCCCTCGACTACTTACGCAAAACCATTGAATATATTGAATTCCAATTATATCGCTGCTATTATCGATCTCCCCACAACGTACATTAAGTTCGATCCACACAAATTGAAATAAAGCGATTTTGAAATTAAGTGTGAGTTTGAATAAGTCAAGGTAATGAAATCTCTATAGTCTTGGACTTTGACATACATTCCTGCGCCTTATCGATGGAAAATAGAGAAACTTTGTTCTACACTTGATAACTACAGTTTTATAAAGCTTAATCTGCTAGATGTATGATTTGTTAACGTTGATTATTTTAATGTTATTCGGTCTTTAACTAATTATGTCTCGCGAAAAATCGAAATTTTTATCATATTTTTAAAATAACTCTGGACATTGTACACGTGGACTACGAAAAATCTAGCTTACTACGCAAACTGAGCAGGAAAAGGTCATACGCGCAAAGTTATAACGAATTTAATCTTTGACTTATGAAGTCCTCCGTTGCTGGCAAGTCAAGTACAGTACAGGAACGCTTTCATAATTAAGCACATCAAAAGTAGATGAGCTCCGAGTTTAGTCGGACAATAACTCATCACTTTCTACGGTTCTATATACAAAATTTCATTCTTTTTAAAAACTGTTATTTGTCATTCCATAAGTCATAAAGTGAGTAAAGTTTCTTTAGGCTTTCTATCTCGAACAGGAGCATAACTATAAGTATAAGTAACACTAGATATATTCTTAGACATTCGTCTTTGTGTCACATTTACTTATACACGTCCCAGGATTTTATGCATGCGTCATAAAAGTTAGAAAAAGTTTACGGTATTTGTAAGTTCCATGAGAAATGTATCAACTTTATAGATGCAAAGAATTCAAGTTAACATATCATATAATTATTATGAAACAGTTGATGATAAAATTAAAAATATTGTAATAAAATCAACAGAAAATTACCGTTTTCAATTAAAATTTTGTTTCTCTAGACGACTCAACATTTCTCCATTCGGATTTCCTACTAAAATCACAAGCTACAAGGACTTCCGAATATGCAAGTATATAAATACTCTGTACGTACAATTTTCGTTTAAAAATTCGTCTTTTACAAAAAAATTTATACCTACATTCAGCTAATAATAATAATACTGATTAAAAATAATAATCTGTATTTCGAATATTACACTATTTCACAAAATATTTATTTTTAATCTAATTTAATTCTAAATAATCCAAGTATAAAAAAAAATCTCTAACAAGTCTAAATCAGATACATCAACAATTAACTTACGTAACTTTTCTATTTTGCTTTGACGTAAAAGCCGCTCGACCTTATAATGTAGCAGTATATTATTCTTTTTTAACTCAAGTTGTCTCTCAACACTCAGGATAGCTCCTTCAAGATTCGTAATTTTTACTTTCAGCTCCGTCTCTCCATCTACGCCCGTGAGCATTTTCTTTCGCAGCAGTTTATTTCTCTCCTACACTGTAGTGCCTTCCTCTCGGCCACATTTTCCTTTTATTTTCCTTTTTACCCTCTTTCACTTCTAGGTAGTTTCATTTACTTTTCCTCGGTCCTATTAAAAATACATGACACCAAACGTATCATCTTTCATGGTCAAAAGCCATCTTTCGACACTACGACTTTTGCGTTAAAACAATTCTCGTAATAATTTAACGCTTTGAAGCTTAAAAGGAAATTGTCAAAAGCAATAATTTATATAAGTTGTATAATAATAATTCTTTTGAAAAAGTTTCATTCGTTTATTTTAGGGGAAGATTTATAAGGTATAATTCACGTCGGGTTCCTCCTTTAATTTACGCTTGGAGGCCCCGAAGGCATTAAAAAATATATGCTTAATCACCTTAGTCTACAATTTATTTAAACTTGAGGCAAACTTGAAAGTCCAAAAGTAGGTACTCGGTATTTTTATATATAAACTTAATAAAAGAAAATAGAGCTTTTCCTACTTGATATAATTATTAATTGACAATTTAATCAATAAAATCTTAAAAACTAAAAACTTAAAACAAATATAGTGCACTGAAAGTGTCTAATACAGACCGCTACAAATTCTTCTTAATCTCCAATTGTTCAAATTCAAGGAGAAATCGCTAATCGCTATATAGGCCATATCCTGGAATTATACGCGCCCCAGTAGTAAAGGTACGGGTAGCGTAAGCAAAAAGGCCGCCGCGCGAGCGCAGCATAGGCCCTTGACAGTGACCTAAATCATGCACGAGATTAATTTGTCTCGGAGGAATCACAGCTATGCCAAGATGTACACGCAACTGTATTTCGCTGCGAAGTTCCAGTGATTCTGATATAACTGCTCTTCTCACAGATAAAGGGATAGTAGCTCTGACTAATTAGACGCTTGAGATTCATGAAAATTAACTGCTCGCCTCGGGAATTAATCCTCTAACATATACTAGGTACAGCAATTTGTAAATTATAAAGTTGCAAACTTAGAACCATAAGTACATCCTACGAAAATATATTGTTGTTATACATTGCAATGCTCAAAATTGAAAAACATATTACTGCTTTTCAATTTTACCTATATATTAAATTAAATTACTTGTTTTAAAAACTATATTCACAAGATTAAAATATTAGATTCTATAAATAGTATTCAAGTAACATTTTGAAATTAATATACTTATGCAGACTTATACTTATAACATTATTTATAATAAAAGTAGTATTTTATAAAAATAGGCAAAAAAAGTAGATGCAGTGCCCTCTGTACATTTCACATCAAATGAACTGCCGTAGACAACGGCATTCCAAACTTTTTGGATCAGTCGGTAAAAACGGAGTGCAAATATGGCGAACAAGAATTTCGTCCGTTTGCTCCAAAATTCAAGTAAAATTAAATGCAGATCACTTTTCCCATCATTTATCCTCTCTTCTAGAGGCTGTTCATCTTGGGAACCCAAAGACATAGAGACACACACTGGCCAAGTAAAAAGAACCTTTTTAATCAAGATTTGTACTTTGATGATTAGAGGTTACGTCAGTAGACGTTCAAAATTTTTTTTCATCTTGAATGATTACATTATATTATTAGCGTATATTATATTATTATATTATAAACACATCTTATTGTTATAATGTAACATTATAAGGAACTCGCAATTTTCTGATTTGTTATACAGAAATTTGATCCTAGCGATCGTCGACTTGCGAGATTCGTTGACAGAGCAAAAGATGTGAATCCTAATTGGGCAGTACATTTAATTGCTGAAGTACCTCCTGAATCGAAGGAATCAAGGATTGTATCATGCGATGGAGGTGGTGGTCCACTTGGACATCCTAAAGTTTACATAAACTTGGTAAGAGTTACCGATTATGTTCAGTATTTTGTTTATTCTTATATTTTATTTATGACATTTAAAAATGTATATAAAATTTAAAAAAAATTATTTCTTAGATTTATTTCAGTAATATTCTAAAATATTAATTACATTTATTAATTTTAGGATAAGCCTGGTAATCATTCGTGTGGATACTGTGGATTAAGATTTTACAAAGATGATTGTCATCATTAAAGAAATTCAAAGACAGTAGTTAATACAAAAACAAAATTACTCTGAATTGTAATATAAATATAATGTTATTATTGTAATTTATAAAAATCATAGAAATAAATAAACTTGTTTATGATTTAATTTTAATGAGTATATTAAACACCTTTTTTGTATAAGAATATTATTTTTATTACAAAGAATTAAATTTTTCATAAACTACACAATTTTCATTATCGTTGGTTCGCAAAACTTAGTTTTACCTTAGAAAATTTATTAACTTGCAAATATTTAGAAAGAAATAAATAAAATTTCGTTAACAGTTCAGAGGCAGCATTTGTTTATAAAAATTTACAAGGCTGTTTTTTGACTATTCATACCCAGTGGAATTGCTTTCAGTTCAGTTTTCATACATAAAAACTCGCCGCACACACACATTATGCTCATAGTCACAATATTTAAGCACCACCAGCTGAATGTTGTTGGAAAATTGCTGTTATACATCCAACAGCATACGAGATGTATCAAATGAGCGGTGCATGCAAAATCCATGCATTGCTTAGTCCTTTGCACAAGATACCACAATGCCATTGCACCAATTATTGAATTTAGTATGAAAACAATTATCACTAGGTAACCACCAAAATCACGAACATGAATTTCCTTGTACTGGAAGGCATAATCGAGAGATTTGGTAGTACCTAGGAATGTGGCAATTATCATAATCCATATACCCAGGATAAAATACATGACACATTGAACTGCAATTATTTGGGATACTATAAGTATTGGATCCCATGTTGTTTTACGAAACTGTCCCGTTATTCCATTCATTTTACTGCACTTATTATTTACAAATTAAATTTGAATCTCATCTTGAAATAAGTTCATAAATAATAATTAAGTTTTCATTTGAGTAAACTAAATTTTATCCATCTGAAAAAAAATGCCAATTATTAGAGAAATTAACTTAAAAATAATAGGTATAACAGATGAAATTTAAGAAATTATTAGGATTAATTTAAATTAAAAAAATTTAAAACTCAAATACATTGTTGCACAACAGGTTACAAAAATTGATTTGATTTCATCATTGCATAAATTACTGTGGAACGTTGGCAGAAATAATTAACAAGTGCCGAATTTCTTTATTTCATCTGTTTCAATTACCATAATATATATAGCGAAAAAGAAACCTTATTTCGAAATAAGTCATAATCTACGAATTAACATAACCTCCTGTATCAAATTTCCAGTCTTCTGCTTCTCACTTTTGCATTATTTGAAAAGTAAAATTTGGCAAGTTTTTGACATCTGCTACTTAATCTCGATGTCATAAAAAATATTTTAACTAATTCATTTATAAAATGAAACGTAAGAAGGTATTTTTAATAGTATTCACTGTCAACTGTCATGTTGTAGGCTAATTTGCTCAATTATATATTTATTTAGTATATATATATATGTATATATGTGTGTGTGTGTGTGCCTGTGACCTGTGTGTGCAGTTGTGCACTGTGCGATTGTATGCGTGCTTCCAGATTCCAGAATTCACCCGTTCACCGTTTTCGAAAGAAGTGCGCAACAAAACCAGCAAATGTTAATTTTGCTCCATTTTTAGATCGGAGATCGAACTGATCAGAGCAACAAATTTAAGTATATTCCATATACAAAAATTATTTATTAGTATCTTACAACTAAAAACATAGTTATTGCATTTCTAACTATATTAATTTATATTATATCATATTATATATTATATTAACTTATTTATCTTAAAACAATTTGGGAAACATATCTCTTAATAATCGCAGTGATATAAAAGCAATATCTTTTTAAAATAAAAATGTTATTCATTTTTTATTAAAAAATATTCGAACTTGCAATTTTAAAAGATATTTTATTAAACATTTTTGCGCATATTTTGGCAAGTGTCACTGTATAGTCGTAATGAAAAATATGCAGAATAAAGGGAGAGAGAAAGCATCTCGTTCCGTTGGGTAATTAGTTCCTTGGTGTTCTTGTTAATCTGCCAACTTAAGGTGCACATACATTTGGCGAAGACGCAAAGTTTGTGCGTTTGACCATAGTATTGAACAGTATAGTATAGGCAGCAGAAGACAGTCTTTACTCGTGCTTTCGAGACGACAGAGTGCGAGCTCAAGTGATGCAATTGCGGATTAAATGACATTCATTCGAAAAACGCAGCTGTAAAAAAGATGCCGTTTCTCGATTTCTTCCGATACATCTTCGGCAGAGGATCTGAACAAGAGCCGCCCCAAAATAGGTTAGAATTTCGTAAAAAATTTACTTTCCCAAAATTTGTAGTTCCTTGTGCTCCATCCTGTACACTAGAATATTCCAGATCATGCTTCTTTCTTCATTACCATGAAATATTGGAACTGTTGCAAAAATGCATGCCATATAATTTATAAGTCAAGATGCGCCTTCATACCATCTCTGTTGATATTTAATTGCGTTTTGTTAGTAAGAGGTCATAAATTGTATTGAATTTGTTTTAGGTTCGAAGATGACCAACGATACAGAGATAGTTTTAGGAATCCAATTTGGCAGAGTGATGAGGATGAAGATGATGTCAGTGATTTTAGGTATTTATTATTTATGTACTACTTATATGCCTTTAACATTGTTAATAAACTAAAGTTTAATAGAAATTTTATATTTCTAGCAATAGACCATTCCAACCAATAACAAGATATCAATTCAGAATATTCAGTGATCCCTTCGAAATGACTCGATTTTTTGAAACACATATGGATGATATGATAAGAACTTTCTTTGGCGGTTTCAATGGTTTTGGTGGTTTTGGCAATGATAGGAATGGTTTTACACCTTCTGGAAGTAAGTTGATAATTAAATTATATAGTAGTTTATAATTGCCACGTGTTACGTATTTTTCTGCAATACACTCGTATTGCAGAATAATCGTACTAGCTTAGCTATGAATTTTAATTAATATCTTATTCTAAACAGATGATGATTTTATGAATGCATTGCCAATACCTGATGAGAAATTTAGTGTAAAAGGACCTCTGGATGAAGTATTGAAACCTGAATCAAGATTTGGTAAGTTTAATAATGTTTTGGTGAAAATATTTGCATGTGTGAACATTTTTGTTTGAAACAAGTAAAATAAAATTTCTTTACTAAAATTTACTTTAGTACACCATGTCGTTATGATATAGTTAATATTAATAAATTTTTATTTTCTTGTAAATTTTCTATCTGGATAAAAAATGGTTTTTGTTTGGTTCATAACATTAAATATTTATAAATTTTTTGTTTGCAAAAGTACCACTCATATCTTATCTCAACTAAAAGCTGTTCAGAGAAACGAGTCATTAATCATTATTTCATTTAAACATTAGATGATTTACTACCATTGCCTGATAGAAAATCTAATGGAAAGAGGTTGTGTGAAGAAGTTTTAAAACCGTCTTATGAAATGCCAGATTCTAACAATAAAAAGCTAGACTCTGATATAGATGGAAAGTGAGTAATTAAATAAGATTTTACAAAACAAAATGGCAAATTTAAAATTTAATAACTATACTTTTATTACTACTATTTAGAATTCAATCTGATGATTTGGCAAAAATTTGGACAACTCCATCAACATCACAAGATGTACAAACTTTAATACCACAATTTTCTAATCGTTCATTTGGAAGTATGGTTATCACACAAACTGTAAAAAAGTCGGATGGAAGAGTTGAAGAACGCCGTACAGTGAAAGATAGTGATGGTAATGAAGAAGTTACAGTAAAAAGACAAATTGGTGATAAAATACATACTATAATTACAAAAAAAGCAAAGGATGGATCAGAAGAAAAAAGAGAAGATATTGTCAATATGGATGAAAGTAAGTAATAATTCTCTACTTTTTGTGCTATTCTCATTTTTGAGAATTTAAATTTAATAAATATTTTATTCAACAAAATTAATTATTTTTCAGATGAACTTAAGGGATTTGAAAACAAATGGCTAAAAGTACGAATTCCACCAAAGCAAGACTGTGATCATGCAGATGATTTTCCATGGTACAAATTTTTTGGCCCCACTCCAAAATTATAGCAAAAATAAGATAAAAATTTTGTTTTTATAAATTATTATTATTAATATACCTATAAATATGTAAATATATGTCAACTTCTAGCAATTAGTAATTTATGTAAATTTTTAGTTACCACAAGAAATATAGAAAGACTTTGATTAACGATAAATTTCTTTATTGTTTTTTTTCTGTATATAGTCTGTACACGTAAAGTATATACAATCCTAATAAAATCACTTGTATGCACGATCGAATCTCTCACTTATAAATCTACGGAAAGGAGCGAGAATACACGACTATAAGTGTTAATAAAAAGATTAATAAACTCATGTTTCTTGATAATAAAATGTTAGAGAGAAAGTGGTGCATGTTTTACATAAATTATTACATATTAATTTTAAAACATATATTATAATTGAAAACTAAGAATGACTCACTAAAATAATTATTTCAATTACATGTTAAACAATTGTAAAATTCACATGTGTTTAATAATCATTCAAATGAATTGAATTTTATTGAATGTGGATTAGAGAGCGGTGAGAAAAAAACCGCCTAATTATTGTGTTGTGTGACCGACTTAGCTTTCCTGGTTAAAAAAATTAAATAGAAAACAGTAAGTACATACAGTAAATCAAAATAAGAAATCAACTTTATAAGCTGTAAAATTAAAAAATGGTCAAATGGAATAAAACAACATTTAAGTATACCTAATTAGATTGTAAACAATGTCGTAATCATTTCTAATAAATTTCTTAATTTGAATTTAGTTAATAAAGATTTTTAATTAGTTTTAACTTGCAAATAATATTCTTCATATTTACTTTATAATTTTGAAAAAGTTCATTAAATTTTAATTTTACAATAACTTCTTTTTTCATATATAATCTTAATCTACAAAAATAATAGTATCCGTAGTCAAGTTATTTACATACAAATTACAAATCAAGTTAAGTATACTTAATGATCCATCAACTTTTCAAAAAAAGATAAACCCTATAAATGGATTTTAACTTATATACATTTTTGAATTAATATATGTTCTTTATCGATGCAAGTTACGCGCTGAAAAAGCTTTCATTTTTTATTTGGGGTTGGCTGTGTAATATTCTTATTTATTTTAGCAAATACTGAAACAATTTACAATGAATGACTGTCACAAGATTTGCAAGGAATGGCTGTCTATACAGTAATGTATTATTTCAAATAATAATGGAGAGCAAATTGTTTAAATACGTATTTTTTTCTTTTACAATTGTACCCATCAGGAAAAATGATGTAAAAAATAAAGCATGCCTGTGACAAATAATATTTATTCGAATTTAACTGCAAAGATAACCATCTAATTTTCCTCAGTAATTCTTTTGAGTTATTATTTCATTGCTAAAATTTTTCCGGTACTCAAGCCAAATTTGATGTCTAAATTATTCCATTAAATGATATATTATTTTATCTATAAACAAAGTTTTTAATAATTTAACAAATGACAGAATATACGTGTTACCAACTATAAAGTATTTTGTTTAGCAATGATGCGCATGTAACTTTCTTCGAGTTCAGTTATTTCTGAATGAAATGAGGAATTTTTTCCAATTTTCATGCAAACTTAACAGTATTTTATTAAAATTTAGATTTAAATTGTTTTCGGCTAAATCTTTTAACCAGGAGTCTTAATTGACTGAACAATACATAAAAATTTATAAGATAATCGAAAAATAGATTTTCCGCGGAAACGCGTGCGTCTCGCGCCGTTTCTCCGTTATCTTCAGCATTGTGTCTCAAATAACTGCATGCATATTCATACTCCACGCTCTTTTACATCTGATTATTTTTTTCATATATACATCGTACGCGTACACAAAAACGCGCGTATTCTATATATACAGGTCATTTTTTGTAATGGCGAACGTAACACAGGTACGAGATTTCAGTATTTCGGAACACGATAATAAACTCTTTCAATTCTTGCGCTAATTTCACTTTTACAGAAAATTTCCTGTTCTACAGTTGATCGACCTTTATTACTTGTATATCTACAAACCAATAGCAAACAGATAAATTATACATGACGACCGCACCGTCCAAATGCTGCTTTGGACTTTATTTAAATTACATAATTTTTTCATCTTACTCAAGTTTATACATACGCTAATTTTTCAGGAATGAACGAATATTCGCACAGTATGGATATTCGTTTTATTTTTTTATCGCAAACATACGTATTCTTTAACAACTTTGGTTTTATATAAAAAAGGAAAGTCATCGAAAATTAACCCTCGGGCGTAGGAAATGCGCTGCAGCATTGCGGCGACAATTAAATTCGAATTTACACAATGTATGAAAAATAATTCCCCGATTGATATTTCACACTATATTGAAACAATTTCAACTGTTCCAGACAGCACGCAATAATCATTATATCGCTTGCCTACAACACGATAAATATACCACAGTGATATCTAATTTTAGTATATACAGTATCGCATTGGAAGTTTGTCTTTCTTTCATCGGAGACCAAGGTGATTTATGAAAATTAAGCTTGCAATTGATATCAACTTTTCGAACCGTTCAGAGGAAAAGAATTTTGAGTAATTGTGCATGGTTAGATAATACCAACAGTATTTAATATTTTTCTGTATAGATTTTTATATAAAAAATAAGTATGTATACGCAAAAAAAATATATATATATATGTGGGTAAAAAGTGTATCTGATTGAATAGAATTTCTGCGAAATTCATGTAAAATTTTTAAAATCAACTTAACAAAATTTTCGATATACATGCACGAAATTACGAGAAATTTTTTCCCCTCTAAAGAACTAAAAGATATGCACAAAATTACAAAATTTATAAAGTCTATTTCTGTTTAAAAGAAAAATATCTTTTTTAAAAATTTTTTAAAAATTTACAATTTTCTTATTTTTTTTATACAACTTTACACACAATTAAAAATTTGATTCAGATTTATCGTATATAATGAATATTTAATATAAATACTTAAAACATCTCATAATGTAAAATATTTCCAATTCTACAACAATTCTGATCGCGATAAACAGAAGGAATTAAAGAAAAAAGAATACTCTTTTTCATCGGACGCTAGAAAAAGGTACATTTACTCGATTTTATAATAAATGAAGAAAAAAAAAGAAATATTGGCTCATTATACTCCTAGCTGTATACAAATAGCGATAACGGTAGTGAATCAGTCCGATATTTTTTTATACACATCGTCGCGAGGAAACAAGGAAGATTGTAATGGTGGCTTGGCTTTTCCAACGTCAGCTATACATATACACTATATATCGCGCTTCGCAAACGAACAAATATACCAATCATTCATCGTAGGCCAGTCCTCTTACAGTTTCTCCTACACTTCGCTCAGTCTATTTTCAAATGATAATCTTCATTATATTTTTCGATTTAGCTATCAAATAAAGCGGCTATATCTTTTTCACTTGTGAAAGTTTCAAAGTATAAATTCATTGAAAATACACTGCAATGGACTGACATTTCACTCAAGTCGGAATGAAATCGTGGCCACTCTTTCGCTTAAAGTGAATAGTTAGGTATTTGCATAAAAATTTCTATTGTTATTTTAATGTAGCTATTTGCTAGATGACACGCAACAAATGGTTTTGTGTTCTTTCAAACTCCTCTGGGATAATTTATAGCTTAATACGATTCAAAAGTACGCGTTATTTAACAATGTATCCGTAATATTTAATTAACTCCTACTTTAACATACATAGTTATACAAAATAACGCACCCTTGTTGAAAAATAAGTAGCGTTCAAATACTTTTGTATTATAAAAGTAATGATTCAAAATTTAACACACAATTCTTCATTGATTTTAATAGACATTTGAAATCATGTCTACTATACTTTTCAAACTTTAATATAAAAAAAACGTAAAAAACGTCTATATTCCGGTACCTTTAGCCTATATTTCATTGTTTTTCAACACGATCAGTGCTACAGTGTAAATGAAGAACTTTTATTAATACTTGGTGTTTATTTCATTACAGAATTAGGTAAATACCAAAATTGCGATGAAGCGCTTTATATGTATTCACTAATTTAAATCAGAAAAAAGCAAGATCTTTTTTCTTGGAATTTAAGGAAAAGACGACTTTAAAGTTAGAATTTTTAGAAAGATTTTGTTCTGTAACTTTTTCTGAACTGAAGTCGTCATTTAATTTCTATAAGTTATATAAATTATAGATTTTAAAAATGCATAGTTACTGATGGCTCACGACGCACTGAACGTGTTAAAGTTCTATTACGACGCAAAACCTTAAATTACAAACTGCCAAATTTTCGTTTTATATGCGCTTATCAGAATATTTCGTAAAATTTATACTTTTATATGGCAGGCACCTAGTAAAATAAGCAATAAAAAAATTTCAAAACCAAGTTCCAATTCACTCGAAAAGAGCGGCCCATTACTCCGAGGAATTCAGAGACTTGAATTTTTCGAATAAAATAAAATAAAAATATAAAAAATAAAACAATCAGTAAGGCGCAAAATGATTTACTCTTGACCAAAGCCTTCCGTCTCCTCGATGGCGTAGTTGAGCTTCTCCACCATTTGGTCATAGCTCTTGTAGGGCGGCAAGTCCAGTCTGTTAAAGCATGTGTGCGACCTCGGCAGCCATGTGTCCTTGCCAACTTTCTCGATGCAATACCGCTGCGGACCGTTACTCCCTGACAATTGCATTTCATACATAATAATAACGAAAATAACAATGATGACAATCAGGCTATTAATAAAGCCCGAAGATTGATAGAGTGAACCCTAACGGGCAATACATGAATAAGAGAGACCCGATGATAAATAAAGTGTCGAAGATTTTTTTTAAGTTCGTATTATCAAGTTATTAGCAAAATTGGTCAAATATTTGTTTTGTGACATTAATAATAAATACAAATTTTACATATGCAATAATAATACCGTTATTTTAAATATTTCTTATTACTATATAATAATCACGAGTTTGTAATGGTCTCATTTTATATTTCAGAAATGTTTTTTTACTATTTATAATTAATTCTGTATACTAACTGTCTTAATTTGTATAGTTAAGTTAGAAAAAAAATGAAAATAAAAAAACCATGAATGATGTAAACATGTTTAGTTGTATATAATATAATGAATACTTTTGTTAAAAAATAATGCTTTAGGATTTACCCATTAATTCCGCGAATCCTCCAACAGGCACTCTACACGTTCCAGTAACAAACTGTAATAGCCTCGCTCGTTTTTCGTTATCTGCTGCTCGTACAAACTAAATAAAATGAGATAAAAGTAACGAACTATGCATTAAATTTTGGCATTTAATTTTTTTTTATTGATATTATACATACCTGCCAAAACCACAATACTTGTTTACTATTTCGCGTATAATGCCTGTAAATAGTGTTCCTTTGCCAGTCATCAACGTCAATTTCTTGCATTCCACACAGCATAAGCTCGAGTTCTCGTTCATCAAAATATTTTAACCACTCTAACGGTACAACAGAATTGAACCCTTCTAAAAACGCTTTGGTTTGTTCTTCGATACCTCTAGTCATCCGCCACTCGGTCATTAATCTGATGTTTTTGAATATTAAAGAATTAACGTTTTTTTAGAAAATATACACACTATTTATATTTATATCTATTTATATTTTAACGGAACCTTATATATTCTTCTTTATTGTCTTCAACTACTTTGATTTTGTCACCTCCTTCTTTCAGTTCATGGTGTATCACTTGACCCAAAATTTCAAAATCAACACTGTAATATAATTCAAGACCGCATTCATCAATATTATTTTCTTTTATCCAAACAAGTGATTTATAAAATTCGGGATCAATTGACTCAATGTCTTTCATTATTAATTTTTTATTTAACATGCGTTTGTAGAAAGGCATCGTAAATCCACTGTAAATAAATCGTCCGTGGTAAAGCGCCTAAACAATATGATATGTTAATTGATGTTACTTTAAATTTGGTAAATGTATTATGAATAAATTTTCTCAAAATACCATCGCTATAAATCTCCCAATAAATTTAAAGTAATTTAAATGATCTGGATTTACATATGACGCCGGATTTATTTGCAGACTGTAATTACTTTTGTTGGCATATTCGAAAAGGCAATACATTGGATTAAGAACTTCATGACTTAGAAGGAAGAACCACTCTCTGAAAAATAAATAATTATTTTTTGATATTGATACTAAAGTTTGCAAATTAAAAGATATAAAATTTATAAAGTAATTTAAAATGACTTTCTGATCATTTACTGTTCCTATGGCATTTATACATCTATCTATTACACGATAATAATAATAAGGCAATAGCGAATTTATATTTTTATTTTAATAATTTAACTAAAACCAAAAGTTTGGAAAAAAATAATTTTTTTAATTCAAATATTCAACATTAAAATCTTACCTTGATACACCACCATAATCTAAACCGTCTTCTCCTTTAAAAATTATATACAACCTACGCCTAAGAGCAAAAGCTTCAGCATTCATTATTTGGTGATAAGAGTCTTCGAACAGTGTTTGCCTACTAACACTAATTTTGATGTGATTGGGGAATGCATTTGTTTGACACAAAAAGCGGAACTGTGAAAGTTTCCAACGAAATGATCTTTCATATGCTCTTGGCACTCTGCACATTCCTTTCGGTCTAAAATAAAAATAAAATTTTCAACAATGTATATTATATTGCAAATTCCTTTTTCTATTAAGAAGTTTTGGAATGATTTAAACTTTTGGAAAATCGTTTCATTTAATAATAATAAAATATAAATCAGTAAAACATCCAGCAACGAAAAGTTTACCCTTTGAGAGCTCCGGGTCTTGGGTCTTCAAAAGTCGTTGTTCTTGTATTGTGATCGACGAAATATCTCACGCCGTCTTCGGTTAGTCGTATCTCCCAGCCATCAGGCAGAGGTGGCTCGTCCATTGTTTCTTGACCCTGCGTACGAGGATCTTCCCATTGGGTTGTGCGATTTTTATGGTTTACATAGTACACACGACCCTCGGGCTGCCTGCGCCGCTCCCAACCAACTGGCAAAGGACCCAGACCGTCATCCTCGTCTGCCGTTGCAGACGCCACACCAGATGGTCCAGCAGCCATAGCTTGATGAGCCTTGAATTTAAATGAAATATAAAATTTGATTAATTAATAATATTGTTAAGATTGAAAATATTACGCTATAATCATATGAACCGTTATAATGCCAAACTGTATAAAATACTAACCTGTGGATAGAGGAATCTTTGATTCCCTTGCTGAACAACATACTGTCTCTCACCCTGCCACTGCTGGAAATGCTGCAGTCTTTCTGTGTTTGGTCTTTGCCAAGTGGTGCTTCTAGTATTGTGATCGACATAATATATTCGGCCCCTCATGTCCCGTCGGACCTCCCAACCTGGAGGTAAAGGTTGTGGTCTTTCCCAGGATGTACTGCGTGTATTGTGATCTACATAATATCTGAAAAGGAAAATACAAATATATTATTGTAGCTATTTTTATGCGTGTCCGCCTTTACTCATCGTTCGCACATCATTGGAAAAATGTAGAGGGCGTGCCACGAGCCAGCGGCTTCCTGTAAGCAGTGCCAAGACATACTGCATAGAAGTCAGTCGATATCGATATATATTCAATAAACAAATAACGTTGTTTAATTTCAGTTCTCGTGTACATATAGTTATTTGTCCTCGTGATTATATCCCATGTCCTCTCCTCACAAATAATTACTATAATAGGTTATGGGCCCAGTCATCCTGGCTGTGCAGTATTTGTGAAGAATCAGACGTTCCCCGGTTTGCACTATCGAATTGGATAGCGCGCCATATAGGCTGTTATATGGAGGTACTATCGAAGATGATAGTACGCCGTATAGGCTACTAAAATATGCACTATCGTATCAGTTAGCGCGCTGAGAATGATTCTCAGGTTCGCTCGAAGTGATTACACGTGGTCACTGCGCGCGGGAATACCGACGCCGTAATGGCCGCACGCACGAGAAGGCGAAGCCTTCTATCTTCCGTGGGTTGCGCAGTACCTTTTTACCTGCGACTTTCTTACCTATGACTGGATTCTAATTAAGCACCTACACCTAATTGCGCAGTACGGTCTTCTGTGTCTTTGATCTACCCAAAGGGGAAATTCGCGGAGCGCCCTAAAAACCGTGCCGTCCTTCGCGGTTGCCCGTTGCATACTGTCTCTCGCCGGAACCGGCACTCGAGAAAACAGTCGTCGCACCCTCGCGGTGTCGCTACCGTCTAAACGCGGCAAAGCAACAGCAAGCCCGCGCGGTGCTGCCACCAATCGCTCGCTTCCCCTCCCTTGCGACATGCATACACACACACACACACACACCACGAAACTTCCTGTTCCGACGGAACACTGATAGATTGGTGCGACGAAGTCTAAAATGTCCGACGCAATCTCAGCGCGACACGTTACGAAATGTAATGGCGAGAATTTCCAAGGATGGAAATTTCAAGTGAAGATGTTATTTATTGCGAACAGTATATATGATGTGGTCGAAGGGACGAGAATGATGCCAATAGGAGAGGATCAGGAAGCAGCGAAGAAAACGTAGTTGTCGGACAACGCGCGCGCGATGTTTTTAATCTCCTCGGCGATGGAATATGACCAATTGCAGTCGCTGTTGGTATGTTTGACCGCAAAAGAAATGTGAGAGAAATTATCCAGCGTGCACGAGCAAAAATCAGCGTCGAATAAAATGTTGCTCATGACGAAGCTGTACGAGTATCGAATGTCTCCGGGAGACTCGATAGTGAAGCACGTGTCGACG
>UELV01177639.1:9273-23285 GCA_900490015.1 Megastigmus stigmatizans | reverse complement strand
GCAGTATTTTGAATTATTGTCATTGCATTTTCCTGATGAAAAAAAATCATAAAGTTGAAAATTTCCAAATTTTTTAACTTTTTTTCGTGAAAAACACGACATATTTTTTTGCAGGAGTATTATAACAAAATATCGGTATCATCATTCGACAGAACAGCTCAAAATACGTCGGATATAATCTTTTTCAAATTTTTTTAAACCTTTTTTTTAGTTGAAAAAAAGTCTTGAAAAAGTTGTTGAAAATTCGGGGTCGTTGAAAATTAAACACATAACCTACGATAACTGGAACAACTAGAGAAATTCTGACATTGCATTCGAATTCAGAGGGTAAAAACATTCGAAAAACTATAGTTTGATTTTTGGGTATGATGTTCGGTTCCAAATTTTGTCTGCCTGAATCTTCAATAGGTTTTTTTCGATTTACAGAAAATCTAGACGTGATATGAGGAAACGGTCAACGAATATGAATTCGACGCCCAAAAATACATAAAGGGCAGATGAATTTACTCTGACGAATTTTTTTTTTTTCTTTTCAATTTTTGTTCCAGTGTTATGGAGTGTATATCAGTATAATTTTGATATTTACATAACATATTTAAAAAATACTCGGCAAAATTAGCTTTCCTAATTAATCCTAATTAATTCCTAATTAATGGAATCAAGTTTGTTAACGGCAAAAAATTAATAGCCAAAATAAATGGCCTAAGCTAATGTTCACAAAATTATAGTAGGTATCTTTTTTGCCGTAACTTGTTAACCTTCACTTTTTTATATTAACATTTTTAAAACTAAGCGATATTAATCGACTCGATGCTTGATTAAATTATTCCGCATAGGTATGTTTTTCAAATATCACTATAGACATAAATGGTATTTCTTATTTTGGAAAAGAAAGACTCCTTTTTCTCGATCTCCGCGAGTCTAAACTTATTTTTATTTGAAGTTTAAAACAGTTTACCAATGTTTCAAGCATATTTTTTACGCTCCTCTTAATGATGAACTAATTACACAAAAAATTTATTGCCACACAATTTTTAATTTTTCTTAAACTTACCAAAAATATCATTCCTTAATAAGATTCAAATTTTATTAAAAAGTTAAATCTTTAATCTTTTAAATTCCATGCATCTTTTTTATAGCTTCATTTATCTGAATAATACATAATATAGCATATCTTGTACACAAGCAAACGGTGTTGACATTCCGCAAATGAATGAGTACAGCTATTAAAAGTAACATTTTTTTTCTATAATAAAATAGTCTGATGAATGATCTAGTAAAATTTCTTTTGTCTGTTAGCTTTATATTTCAAGCTACAGTGTTAAAATTTAAATAATATATAAAAGTAGTATTTTTTTAGTAATACTGTAGCAACTTATTTATGTATTCTGTAATATCAAATACAGAAGAATTTTGTTATAAATTTATACTAAGATTTTATTGAGATGAATCGAATAATTTATGATACAAAAATGTAGAACTATTACGTCTTGATAATAAAGATGTTAAACTATGATCTAATCCACTGTTTTTTTACCTTCAATACATTCTTTACAGTGAATATCTAAATCTATCTTGTGCCTTCCACATTGCCCCATTTCTCCTAGCGTATAGGCGTGAGTATTTATTTAAATTATACATGCAGTTTTTCAAGCTATTTAGATAATTTTAGACTCTTGAAGATGGAAAAAAATTACTGCGTATACTATGACTTTTTAATTGATTAATTTAATTTAATTGATTTTTAATTGATCTATCAAAAACTTTCTAGAACAGGCTGCTTTTCAATATTATATCATTTACAATTACGCGATAGCATTGATATAACAATATCTTTATCCTTACGCGTGAAAAAATATGATTGTGTACCGATAATCAGATTTTGAGATTGTTATTCATTAGACAATATATATCGTTATTTAAGATATCATAAATTTAAGAAACTGTTAAAGATAATACTCAAAAGATGTTTACGCTTTTAGTGCAAGAAGCGCAAATAACAAGGTTTTAACCGAGAATGATGAAGTAATTAGTACTTTTCCTTTTATTTAAATGCGTAAACACTCTATGTGAAATATATACAATAATTAAATTTTATTTCCCAATATCGATATCTTCATAAATAATCTTCTTTATTAGGATTAAATTATACGAAAAATACATTTGTCTGTTTATTTAACTATAATTAATTTTTGCGCTACATCCTTTATTACTATTTCATAAAATATTAAATTTTTACTGCTTTTTTTTAAATTCCAATCATCATAAAAAACGTCTAAATTATCGCTTATAATGCAACGCTTTTTCTCATTTTTTATGTAGTCTAGAAGAATCATCTCTCGAGAGATGCATAAATCTGGATTACTGGAGCCTTATAGTAGGTAGATAATGTGGGTCATCTGATTTTCCCTTGAACATAGTCTAAGATCATATTGATCTAGTCTTGTAAATAATTATATTATTGTGCAGATCTAATTTCGGCAACTTGAATTTGTAGATACTGATTAAGTCATATTTTTCTTTGAAATTAATTTTCCTAATTTTAATTTGAAAATTACTTCAACGTTTTACATTCATAGCATTTTGTAATACACAGCTAATATAATAATTATCTGATTTTTGACAAGTAAAATTTCAGCAATAGTCCTATTGATTCTTTTAAATTTGCATATAATGTAAAATGATATATGCAAAATGATAACAAAAAATATTTTCTATTATAGTATCGGGGATATTCTATAATACGACATATTCTCGGCTAATTAATTATAGTCCATTTATTCCGTATGAAAGAATTACAATGATTCATTCGTAATAGCATCAAACGCATAGTGGTACTTATAATAATCACATGTTCAAATTAACAGACAATGAACATAAATTAGGTGATATGTATTATACGTCCCATCCATATTATGAGAATTAATTCAAAATGTGATGAAATATAGATTCTAACAGTATAGGTAGCTATCATATTGCATTCAATATTGTAACATTCTAACTACAGTCTAATATTTTATAATGACTAAGGTATTTTAAAAAGTCAGAATCCTGATTAAATTAAATTAGCTTCGATTAAACAAAGTTAGGTAATAATATCATCCCGATAAATTATTTTTGTAACCGTAATTATTGTAAGATATAAACTTTTTAAAGTAAAGAAAAAAAAGTTTATATACAAGGGAATGAAATAATATGTAATGCTTTTTCCAAATAAAAGCAAAAACCTTTTTATGCATGACTCGCAATTTTACGATTCTCTCTCTCTCTCTCGGCTCTTCTTTTTTTTTTTTTTTTTATCAGAAGCCACATGCAGTCCATGTCATTTAAGGCTCTAAACCTTAAAAGCCCCTACGTGACAGATAAAGCATAGCAAAAGGAAAAAGGGAAGACGAACAACTGATGCATGGCCAGGCGCACGCGCGCCAAATGATGAAAGTCGCAGCAGCGCAGTGATATAAAAATAGTGCGTGCGCGGCGCGATTTTCTCGTACCCCGCGTCCTTTAAAAGCATCGTAAACCGATAAGTGGCCCTTGAAGTCGAGAGACCGCAAGACACGCAAACATTATAACCCATCGAATGCATCGTGAATATCGAATAATCTCAAGTGTTGTCTGTGGATTTTTCGCTATATAACTAATGCATAAGAAACGCGCTCGCACGTGAACCACGAGAGGCTCGTACTTCTTTTATCTCGACTTATGCATATATATACAGTACAACCAGTTGATCGAGGATAAGATCGCGCTGACGGAATTTCCCCTCCACGCGCCTCTCTACTCGGTTTTTTTTTTGCTCGCAACAGAGTAAGCAGAGCACTTGAGACACGGGTATATTTAAACAAGATTCGAGTTGCCAGGCACATATTCTCAACCCGAGTTATCTGTGAATTGTGCGACAGTCGCTGACTTGAAAACTATACCGAGTGACACTTCTGCCGTACCAAGATGAAATCTATCGCTATTCTCTTCCTGGCAGTTTCTGTTGTAGCAGGTAATTTATTGCATATATCTTATAGGAATTAGTAATAGCAGTTGATATAATTAGAAAAGTATAATTATACCAATTCATTATTTTACAATAAAAGTAAAATAGAATTATGAAAACAAAGTCACTTTATCGAGTACAAGCTGTAAAGCTTAAATCTGCCTTTTAAGTAATTTTCAAAAGTTGCCGTAAATATTCATATCGTAACTTTAAAGACTCCAAAACTGCTTCTCATGCCTACTAAATTATCCTCTAACGTAAATAATTAAAAGTAGACAAAGAAATCAACTATAAAGAACGACTCGGCCCCAAAAAGATATTATATAAAGTAATTTCGAATGAAAATTTTTAGCGGAGACCTTGCAGTGCACTCCCGGTGCATTTTTCAAAATCGACTGCAATACGTGCGTCTGCTCGAGCGATGGTTTGAGCGCAGCTTGCACGGATATGGCTTGTCCTCGCGAAGGGAATGCAAATGTCAACGATATCGAACCCATTCGAGCTCGTAAGTTTTATTTATCATTGCACTACGCGCGGTTATTGCGGAACTTTCTCCTCCTGGTGTATTTTAATAAAACTTTATAAAATAGTTTCTCGTACCGAACGCTTAAACGCTCCTGCGCGCGATAAAGTTTTCCGCTTCTTAACATTTTTTAAGCATCTTATACTTGCTTTTTCTTCAAAATCACTGCCGATATTGTATTGTAAGATATTATTTGTCGCGATGAAGCAATTATTCAATAAAAGGATCGTACGACAGGTCGAAGCGGCAGTGAAGGAAATTCACACGAAGTTTTATTTACTTTGATTCAGGTCAATTGCGCTGTACACCAAACAGCATATTCAGTCCGGATAACTGCAACATTTGCAAGTGCAGCGCAGATGGAATGCATGCCGGTTGCACATTGAAGCTGTGCCCTCAACCAGAAGTTCAAGCTGCACAAGGCTAGTGATTCTTTATGATACGCGGACACCTTTTTATTAATATATATATATAGTTTTAATGAAAATAACTAACACTGCTCTTTCAATTTACAGTACGCCGTTGCGAGCCGAACAGCATCTTCAGCCCAGATAACTGCAATATCTGCAAGTGCAGCGAAGATGGACTCAAGTCCGCGTGTACGTTGAGGCTGTGCCCCCAGAAGAAAGGTAAAACAAGTATTTCAGTGCGAATCGAACTTACGGCTAGTTTCGAAGCTCTTCCGAAAGAGAACGAAAGCTGAATCTTCATCTTGATTTTCCAGAAGTCAAGCCAATCTGCAAGCCACGCTCTCATTTCCAAGATTACTGCAACATGTGCACGTGCTCGGACGACGGCTCTACCTACTCCTGCACGAGGATGAACTGCGACAAGGACATTTGGAATCAAGACGGAAGTCTGAAGGTTGACGCTAAGACTACTTTGGCAACAGGTAAACTATTTGGAATTTTAGATTGCGAAACTTTTGTTAAAGCTGTTTTTGCGCACATAAGAAATAAATACAAATTTGTTCTTTCATTACAGCTGAAAATCAAGTCTGCTCACCAAACACTCAATTTAAGGAACAATGCAACTCCTGCGTTTGCTCGGCTGATGGCTTATCAAAGGCTTGCACCATGATGGCCTGCGACGATCAGAAAGATGAAGCTCCTCTCGAAACTACTGGTACGCTTAATAACCCTTTCTTAAATACTTGTTCTTAATGCAAACACAATACAATGTGAGAAGCGAGAGAAGTTATAAAAAAACCTGCTTTTATGAACCCTAAAAATTCTTCGTTCCACAGCTCCAGTATGCGAGGCTGGCAAAGCCTACAGTCCAGATGGCTGCAACACTTGCATCTGCAATCCATACGGAACTACTTTCGCGTGTACTCTCAGACTTTGCTTGCCAAACATTAAATCATTCTTCAAAGATGATGAATCCGAAAAATGGGGTCGTAAGTATTTGAAGCTTGTATTTATAGCTCCTTCGTAAAATAATTCTTAAAACTACCTACTATTCTTAAGAACAACGCAAAACTTCTGATCTAATTGCAATAATTCATTATTCGTAGTTAAAAATAAAAACCATAAAACAATACACATTTTTTTTTACTTTAAATAGAAATGATATTTCACATAATTGATATTAACTACTATTTGCATACCGTTATTGCCGGTCAGTCCCAGTATAAATGACTGTATGGTTAAAAAAAGCAACTTTAAAGATACGTGTATATATTTCAGCATTGTACAGACAAGGCGACGCCTGCACACCCGGCAAAGCTTTTTACAGCGAGTGCAACCAATGTGTCTGCACGGATAGCGGAAGAAGTGCATTCTGTACCATAATGTTCTGTCCGACAAAATCCATGAGGAACTAATGCGTTTCTTCACCAAGCGGTATCAAGCCAAACGCAAGACTGTTGTTTTGTAACCGGGACAAGCAGACAAATTGGAAGACTTTCCACCCACCGAAGATATTCGATAGCAGACAAGATCCGTATAATCTCACAGCGACGCGATGCAGTCGCTAGCTATTAGGATTGCCGTTGCGGCATTCGATTTTTTAATTTATTTTAATATTTATTGCGATTTGATTGAGTGCATAATCTATACTGAGTGTAATTAGTGTGCTGATGAAAAAATGGTTTGAGGTATAATTGTATAAGGATGATAAAGAGTCGTGTAATTGCTTTAATTTAATAAATATTTATTCTTTAAATTATACAACTCTGGTTTATTACGTTAATTCCAACCACATTGAGTCCTTGATTTGAAACAAATCGCTTAGATTTTTCTTACTTAAAAGTAATATAATATATAAGTATGTATAATAATAATTTTAGATAATAATTCTTTACAATGTATACAGTAGCAGTACTAAACTCTATTGACGCTAATATGATTTACAGTATAACGGAGATCTTTCAAATTTGATATTATTCAGTTCCATGGGTAAACACTCCAAAACAATTTCTCTAACTCTTCGTTTCCAAATTACTTTTCACCGCCGCTATTTCCATAAAAAAAAAGAAGAAGACAAACAAAAGCACGCGCGTCCGCTAGTAATAGGAATTACGTGTCGCGGCAAAGGTAAATAAATATTATATATAGGACCAGTCGAATTTATCCCGCACTGCTACTTCCTACGCGGGTGCAGAGTCGTCGTCGCGTGCTCGATCCTCGCTCAAATATATATATATATATACGTATATGCAGCGACGGTAGTTCAGCCCCAGTGTAAACGTCTTCATTAGATTTGCCGACTGCAGGAGAATTAGCAATCGCTCGTGAAGGGTCTTGCGCACGCGGAATGTCAAGCTGCGAATTTCTATCCCTTCGTGAAAAGCGAGTGAGCACCGTCTAAGATATAACGAGGTGCGTCTTCCATTGCATTATCCTTTTCGGATCTCGAAAATTTTGTCATGGCTAATTTTAGATAAGCGATATATGTTCTGTTACGCTAATAATGGTCTGTAAGATGTTAGTTACATTACAATTTTGGTAAGAATTTATTTATTCGACGGGTATAAGACTTTTTACACAATATTCATTGAATAGTGAATGCACGAATAAAAAAGAAAAAAAAATTAAGAGAGTATGATTACATAATGCGCTATCGCGTATCGTAACGTATCCACATTTAAAAACAATAAAATTTTTATTTATGTGAATTGTCATTGTCACATATAGGTATATCGTTGTCGTACATAAAACGGCTTATATTCATCTAAAGCTTTAATAAATAATAACTGGATCTATTTTACTCGTCAGATTAAAGTTAAGGAAATAAAGCTTTAATATGTGGAAATCGAATTGAAGCGCGAACACCCATGAAAAGCACATAACCCAGCCATCATCTAAACGCTCGCGAAAAGCGACACTACGCAGGCAAGCCACACCAGCAGCAGTACAATAATCGTCAGTTTTCAGCCGCACGAATCTGCCAATTAAACCTTAATAAAGCTACGTAGCACGACTGCACTCGTAATACAATTAGAATACGAGCCTCGATATTCGGTTATCCGCGCCAAGAATCCAGGCCGCGCTCCCGAATGTCTCGACGCGCCAGCCGACCGGGAAATATGTCCCGGTTATCCCATTATATCCGCACTCGGAAAGTGGGCATACTTGCCGAGAATCTTCAACGAATACGTAATGTAATTTCCCTTAGATTACCGTAACGACTAGTATGTGTGTGACGAGCTATTTAGCTGCGTAATCGTCTATATACAGTTTTTTAAGTCCTATAACGCAAGCCTTACTGTGACGTTGTAATATTAATACATGAGTATACGAGGGTTTAACCCATTACTTCCCAAGCGGCCATTTTATATTAGATTGGTTTTTTGCCTAAAAAATTGTCGAAAAAAAATAATAATAACCAATAGCACTTTTCCGAAGTAAAATTGTCCGCTCTTTACGATTCTGAAGTCAGAATTTCGAAAAATTTCTAAAGGAATTTTCAAAATGGCGGTTTGAATTTGATGAAAAATCAGAAATACATTATAATAATCAACTATAAAATGGCCGCTTGGGAAGAAATGGGTTAAGAAAGACGTGGATTGTTGACAGTATTTTTTTTGGGAGGGAGGGGGGTATTTGAGTCGATCGGTGAGATTGACTTTGGCCTCAAATAGCGATAAACGCGAATATACTTTGTGAGATTGGTCAACTTAAGAGTGCGGTACAAAAATACTTAACTAGTCATTAAATACATATTTGCTGGTTTCGTCAGAGTTTGGGAAGCAGCTTTTCCGGAAATATGCATCATCTCATAATTTACTAAGATATATAAATGTTATTTAAAGCATTTTCCTCTCATAGGAAAACACTGATTAATAATTAATATACTTTTTGAAACAGTAACTTATAAAATTCAAGCTTTACTACTTAGAATATTCTAGATCATTAGTCTCGAAACTTGACTGCTATACTACAGAAAGGAGATAGAAACTTTAAGACTGACCAAACGATGATTTATAGACAAGTACATCGAATAAGCAATAATTCAGTGGGTAAGCATTGATTAAAAAGGCTTTTATAGCCTAAAGTAGACTTTAATTGTCATGCTTATACATTCAATCTACCACCAAAATCAAAACAGGTATACTCAAATTATACAATTCAAGAGGATACAGCAGCTACAAGCATGCTTTTTCTTTCTATTAATATTTTGAGCAATTTTTCGGACTTGGCTGGCGTAGTTCCCGGTATTATTAATCACTCTGTATAACATGAAACTTGTGTAACCTATCGTTACTTTTTTTTTAATTAATTAGAACAGAGTGAACAATCTGAGGTGGATGGACGCGACCGTATTCCTTTAAAGCACTCACAGCTCTCAAATATTCCGAATCAGCGCACTATAGAAACGGCTAATCAACACATTCTTATAGAAAACTACCTTCTGCTCTGAAATGACGAACAAAAATCCACTTATACAGTTTCCACCTCCCTGCTCTAATATGAATTCGCAACTCGATCCAAACTTTCTCTCTCTGGTTCTCGATCAAATCAGGCTTCATATACTTGTCGCATAGATTGGGATAACGAGAAATAAAAGCTCGCGCGTGAAACTCTCGAGGCTAAATCAAATTTCACCAACTCTCCCGCAGATACGTATATCCCTCTCTCTCCCTCTCTCTCTCTCTCTCTCTCTCTCTCTCTCTCTCTCTCTCTCTCTCTCTCTCTCTTCGATTCGCGCACGTTAAATTCGCAAATATTGATGAATACACACGACTCGGACCTCGTATAAATCCCCTCAGGTCCGAAATTTTATTAATAATTTTTACTCCTCGTGGAGAGAGGCTCTCACGCGAGAAAACTTTTTCGCACCCCTAAAACTTTTCCGCGAGACAGATAATAAACGATCATCGGCTGTTCCACGTGAGAATTCGCTCGGCTGGCACGCTGCTGCTGCTGCTGCTGCTGCTGCTGCTTCGACACTGGCCGGAAGTAATCGCGATTTATACCGATAAAGTTAATATTATCCAAGTCGCGAACCTCTCTCGATATAACGTCCGCAGTCGTATACTATACACACGTCCCGCACACACACACGCGCGCACACTGGCACACAAGCTGGTATATCCCGTATAGCACGAATATTAAACTCATAGCGTAACGGCTTTCTGGGCCAGTCTCTCTACATACTGTTCACGTGTGCGTGTGTGTGTGCAGCGCAAACTTGAGCGGAGAGGCGCTCGACGCTCGAGCCAATAAAATTTAATACACACAGGAGGTATGGCACACAGTAGCATATGCATATATATATACGGGCGACGAGGAGAGGTGCATGGTATATAGGTATTAGGAGCTTCGAGTCATCGTCGGCACTTGTCACTGCTGTGCCCGATGTGATCTCGACTCGACGCACGTATAGAAACCATCAAACGTACACAAACACGCTCAAGTATGTATGCTAAAGAGTGTGTACGTTCGTGCGTGGTTGAATGCTTTTATACGCGAGTGCATATGCATTCAGCTTGACTATTTGATAGTTGCGGGAATGAGAGCGAACGAATGATTGAGTTAGGTATAGAAAAGGTAAGAGTGTGATTTAATGAAAGAGGATAGGATAAATTTTTAAACGCTACAATGGGAAAGCTGCAGGCAAAGGGATTTTAGAATGCCGAGTCGAATCCAGCGCTTATAAGATCAAATCATTTCGTAACGCGAAAGAAGATGATAGTAGTTTTATCTATACTCCATTATAAATCATTGAAGATCTACTTAATCTGTCATAGATAATAATATTTTATTGTAATATGATTACAGTTCACTCTTATGTCTTATTTATAATTATATAATTATATGTATATGTAGATGTAACATAAAAAGTATTAAACGAACATTACGTTTTGTATATATAGTTGCAGATGAAGCAAAATATCAATATTTCGTCAAAATCAATACTATATAAATTGTATTGTTTATTTGCTCCGGCGACTCTCCTTATTCCCTTTCAACGATTCATCACTGAGCTTATAATGGCACAGGCTAGAAACGCTATTGCTTTATGCGAGCTTTCAACAGTTTCGAATTACGAACGACATATTTAATTAAAATGTGTTATTGCTTAACATTGACTAACAAATGTCGCTATGATCGAGATTTAACCGACATTAATTGCAGAATAGCTAAAATTATGAATATGATCAATTAACTCGACGATATATAACCTTCCTTTAAACACTTATATGTTCTTGCAAACAAACACTCTTCTGAACACTGTATAACCAACGATTCCGTGAATAATACTCAGTTGAATTATCGTTGTACTTCAATTGAATTGAATTTATTTTAATTGACATCACAATTAATAGATTTCAATATCATAATTTTCAAGATTTTTCATTCAATAAGATTGAATGATCATTTTCGCAATGAAGCACACATTTAAATCGATTGAAAACATTTCAATTGATTTCAATCGAGTATTTCTTGCAGAGCAGTATAACAAACGAAACTGCGACGCTCGTATACGTATATTCCCAGCTCAACAGTCGGGGCTACACACGCTCTATGCACACACTTTTTGAACTCGCCCCCTGTTTTTCCAAATTTATATAAAGTTACGTTCTCTTGCTGTAGGTACACACACACACACACACACACATACACACACTGGACTCTCGCTACTTAAGAAGAGCGCATTCTCTCCTTTGACGCGGCGCACGCATCGCATAAATTTCAAAACGGTGCGCGACCCTCCGTGAGATGCAAGTATGCAAAGTAGCATATATATAAACTCGCGCAAGTGTTTGTGTGTGTGTGTGTGTGTACAAGCGGCGCTTTTGCACAATATTTCCGGGAGTGAGAGAGAGAGAGAGAGAGTCAGAGAGGACAGTCAACTGCGCCGCGTCGGGCGAATCTAAATGCAACGGCGAAACAACGAAAATACGCCAAAAGCCCTTTCTCTCTCTCTCTCTCTCTCTCTCTCTACTTCCGAGGATGCAAACGTTGCGACTATACTACCTACTACTGAGCGAACTTTGCGCTTCACGCTCGGATGGCAGCCGTTCCCCCCGATCTTTTGTCCTCCTCCCTATTTTCATTCCTCTTATATGTGCCTCTGTTCTCTCTCCGGCTTCCTTCTGCTTTTTATTCGCAACACGGCTCGTTCGCTCTCTCCTTGACCATTACTTCGCGCAGGCTACTGTACGGAGATATACCCTTGGAAAACTAGACGGCCAATTCGCTCGAGTGTACAACGACGAGCGAGATACTCGAGTGGACCTTTTTCCTTGGGGCGTGCGGCCGGAGAAAGTTTCCCCGTGTGCACTTCTCGTTATGTATAGGATATGCGTATAGCTCGAGATGTTGATTTTTAATGAGATGTTTGTATCTCCATTGGCGCACGACGGGGATGCGGTGCGCTGTGAACGCAACTTTTCATGCGTTTCCGTCGATTCTTTGTAATTTTGTATATCTATATTATCCTTAATGAGCATCGTTATTTCGCATGGAATTTCATTCGGTTAGTTTATAACTGAATACCATGAATATATCCTCATTTTGCCTCCTTCAAAAGTGAATATATACACGAATGGTATTTTTTAATTTTCACACGGTCAATTACAGAATTTGCAGCTGGTATAATGAATATATATTCACGTTTTAATTGGATTAACTTTGAATTTAATACAAATTGGCAAGTTTTGAAAAATCTATTTGGCGAGCACCTTTAAAATGTATGCGGTGAACGATTTAAAAAGTGACTCGCTACACGATACGCAAGTGAAAAATATACGAGTCTGAGGCTTCACATTACGCAAAGGGGCAACGTTTAACCGTGAGGATGATGCTATATACGCGCGTCGACCGACTGGAATTTGTAGAGCTTCTCCAAAAAAAAGTCGTTTTGCGGTATACCAGATTAAAATGCTAATTCGATGAATTAATTTCCATGTGTTTAAGGCATTTATTTCACTGTTAATTTAGATACTTCGTTCTCTCTCTCTCTCTCTCTCTCTCTTTCACTTTCGTTCTTTTTTAATAAATCAAATAAACGTTTTGGGGTATTGTAGGCTCTTTATGAGTCTATTGTGTATCATGACAGGTAGCGTATGTGTTTACAAATGAATTTATTTTACAAATTATTTTATATGCTGAATAGGTAATATTTTACAGCGTGAATGTATATAAGCTCCGGGGGGAAACGGCGATAGTCTATAATAATTGAAAATTAGAGTGTCCAGTAAATCTACATACGTATGAATCATTTGACTTAACTCGGAAGTCGTGTTACCAATTTCCTAAGATTTAGATACATGGCCGATGTTAAATTGCCATAAGTTCAGCTTTGGATATAACCTTATGTATAGTTGGCAGAGAAATAACGTACCAGGTAGTAGTATAATACTGAATCTTAATTAAGTCTGAATGTAACCCCTGCAAAATATACCCATATGCTTTGCAGCAAGTCTAAATTCACAAACTCGAAATCAATTTAATATTGATACATATGCATACAGCGTTACATTATCAAATAGCCCATTCATACCTGCTTTCTCTATATAGCAGGGTGGAATGCTGTCCCAGCGCAATGTTGCACACTCACACTTTCGAACACAATTGGTCGTCTACGCCTCGGCCATACATCCCCTTAGAGACGAAAGATCCTCCATCCCCTTGCCACGCGCTGCTATCTTACAACTAGTCCACCCTCGTTCATCAAAGCAATCTCGCCTCTCAACGATGCACTTACCTCCTCTTAATCGCCTCTTCTCCCTCCTGTAAATCCACTTCAAACAGCCAACGATGCGCTTCTTACCTATACTATATTATATATTAGGTGTACAACTTTGCTTCCGCCGTTTTTCGATAGATGGCTGCAGCGGTAAGTGCCGGTTGAAATAGGCAGGTCAAAAATTTCATACAGTAAGCTTGGACATCTGTCAACATAACGATAGCAGCACATAAGTGAATTTGTGTTTGCATCAAAAGTGTATTCTCGATCGAAGATGTCAGTTTTCGAGCCAAATTCTCGTCATTTGCGGGAAGTGTTGATTTTCTGCTTTCATTTGAAGAAAACTGCGGCTGAGGCTCATTG
>UELV01177638.1:0-31832 GCA_900490015.1 Megastigmus stigmatizans | reverse complement strand
CTCCTGGTCGCTATCCCTAAGCTCATCTCAATAAATTCAATATACTTGTGTAAATCGGAGCCGTCCTCCCTGCCATCGGCAGCCACCAGCGCCGTCGTCACTAATACCAACGCCACCTCCTGTCGCTTCTCTCTCTCTCTCTCTCTCTCTCTCCGCCCCCTCCACGGAATTATACTCTCTCGGAATATCGCGATATCGCGCGCTTATATTGATTATCGATCCGATGCCCCTCTCTACCTCTCTCCGTCTGGGTACCGCGTGTATATTCTTTGGACCCTTCATAATAGGCGGCGAGACACATAATATCTATCTGACTGTGGATTACTTTGCAATTGACGACGTGAGAGAGGGAATCGGATCGAGTACTTTATGTATAAGTTTCGTCATTGAATGATCTGAACAATTTAATCGGGTGGTCGATTGCTTTTCAAGACTTACGTGATCGCGATGAGTTTGGTAATAGGTAATTCATCTGTAACTCACCTGCAACAGAAAAAATAACAGTAATGAGGAAAATGTGAAAATTATAATTTTTGAAATATATAATCTTAAGTATAGATTTAATGGAGTCATTCTTTAGTCAAACTATTTAATAGTATCAATTTTTTGTATTTAAAACTACATTGTTTGTTATGATTTACGGACACAAGATTTTTCGTACAATTGTAATTTGATGCAGCAAAGTTTATATTTTAGATTTTTATTTTCGAACATTTACTTGAGCGTCGATAAATTTGAACTTGTCAGTGGAGTTTATCTCATCTTTTCTATATCGAAAAATTTGTGGCGAATCTTTCGGAACGTCGAACATTGGATAAGGACAGGACAGGGAAAGAGACTCGTATATTTCTCAGTAATTTCTTAATAATTTGCAGTAGTGAGAGTTTAGTCGGAGCTACTCGGCCACAGGAGTATTTTTGAACGAGCTTTTTATGGAGTCGTTAGTCGTGTGTTACAACCCTCCCAATCTTAAATACTGGAATTTATAAATCTTATGTGATTATCTTTAAAGTATACTTTGATTCTCAGTAATTTTTTGTAACTATTTCTTATTAAAAAATTATGTTATAAAATTATTTATTCAAGGGTTACAGCCTTATTTCTTGCACTAAAGTATTGGTTTCTGATGAAAGAATACTTTTATGTTCCGATAATCTTCTGTATAAATTATTTTTATTATTCAATTTAAAATTATTTTTTTCTTATATTAATCTGATTGTTAGCTTTTTAATGCATTAATTGTGCATTATAGTATGAATCAGTTGTGAAACTCGTCAAAAGAACTCAATCCAGTGCAGTTCATCGATAATAAAAAGTCTTATCATTATTGCAATATCAAATTACCGATTATGTAGTAAACCAATATCTCAATCTCACAGATAGTACACATTATATCGATGCTCGGAACTTTCTTTGCGCTTACGATAAAAATATAACGATACAATCGATTTAATTATATTTATTATTATATCTGATATAGAATGAAATCCACATCATTGCAGTTTTCATATGGTCTCGTCCTTGTAAATCTTATAAGTTCTTTGCACTACTGTCTAAAGAGTGCTATCTAAAAATGATATAGTAAGAAAGTTTCAGTTTTCAGCGATAAATCATCGACTATCTCACTATAAATAAATCATTTTCTCACTCGTCTTTATAGATTTTTTCTTTCTTCCTGTCACAAATAATGTATATTATTATGATTTATTCCAAATAATTAAATTACTAAACTATCATAATTATTTAAAGTAAGAAATCTGTGAGAAAAAGGGAGAATTCAGACCTTTTACACGAAAAAATATCGGGACCAAATAGAGGTAAAGTCTAGATTATAATAAAGGTGAGTCATTGATATAAACAACCCACAAAACAGTATTGTTAAGAAGTGTCAAGCTTAAAATTCCTGAAGTTTCACAATACAATGCAATAATGATTAATAATAATATGACAATTCTATAGATTTTTAAAGTAAGAAGCATACATACACCAGTAAAATCAGTTTTAAATTATTTACAACATGGGCAAAAAATATAATTTGCCGGCAGCGAATAACAAAATCTTATAAATTGCAATACACATTGTCGAGATAAAAGCCGTGTCTCGTAAATTTCTACGATGCTTTTCGCGAGCATCTCACTATCGCCGCGTTAAATTAATAAAATCATTCATGCTCAGCCCAAACTCCCTAACCAAAAAAAGACACATACGCACTCGCGCAGCAGTTTAAAACAACACTGGTGTGCAAGAGAGAAAAGCAGCGCATACAAGTCTGAAAGAAAAAAAGCAGAGGCGACGTATAACGAAAAGATTCCTTTCCTCCAGCCTCTCGCACGTTCGTGAATCTCTCAGCTGGCGACTACTCTGCCTCTCTCTCTCTCTCGCGAGCTCCGACCGTACAGATAAAAATAATAAATCATCGCTCCTCTCTCGGGTCTGCTATATGCTATATAGCTGTTCTCTCGCTGCTGCCGTTGCTGCATGCATTTGCCGATTTCTCCGGTATCTTCGGCCTGATACGGAAATGGGCACGTAGATACGTCCGCATTCTCTCTCTCTCTCTCACTCACTCTCACTCACTGGTGGGGTGCCAAAGGGTGCAGAGAGAGAGAAGAGAAGGATATAGGTGGGTGGTGGTGCGCAGGCGTATCTGCGAGAGCAGCGAGGACCGATTAATAACGAGCAGTCGTTACCCCCTTTGCACCCCCGCGAAAACCGAGAGAGAGAGAGACTGTGGGAGAGATAAGAAAGTGCTACGTCTTGCTCCTCTTATACTCCTTCGTCGCGAGACACTGTACCGCGTAGTTTCGCTGCACGAGCGGGGCATTTCTTCCGCCTACGCGTCTCCGAGATCTAGCTGAGATTTCTTTTCAATGCTGGAGCAGCTGAGCGGGAAAATAATTGGAGGACTACGCAGGTTTCGCTTCTGGATCGTGATAATGCTCGGAGAGAAATGTTGCTGCTGTTTGTTTGAAGTAAACCTGCAGAAGCGATTGCTGATTGATGGATTTTTATGTAAGTAATATACATATATTCTATATGTAATACGTTCGATACGTTTTTCAAAACGTGCGCAACAATAGTTTACTTCCTACGTCCGCGTATCCTTGATAAAAGAGGGTCTTCTGGAAACGCTAGCTTTGCTAAATTATTTATGAAAAACGATAAAAAAAATGAAAATCAAATACAGTGAAAAATGTTGGACCGCGCGGTCCGCGGCGGCGGCTGCATCCAAGAAATGTCAATCTCGAGGAAAATAAATCAACGTCTCACAGGAGAATCCAAGGCAAGGGAGGGTAGGAAGAGAGGAAGAAGTAGGAGGAGGAGGAGGAAAAGGAATCGATCTCGTCTCAGGCGCGTTTTGTCCATATTTGGCATTCTCTTCTCGCACAAATCGGACGGCAAGATGGATAGGAAGAGCGACGATTATCGTATCGCCAACTCACCATCTACTCTCTCTCTCTCTCTCTCTCTCTCTCTCTCTCTCTCTCTCTCTCTATACTAGGAGTTTGACTTTTCGTTGGGAGAGAACGGACGCGCACACACACACACACACACCACTGCAGGAAAATATGAAATTCATCGGTGTATATCGAGCGCGAGCAAGTGAGAGGGAGGAAAAAGCGACGTTCTCTCGATACTGTACACGAAGCAGTGGAAAAGAGAGAAAGAGAGACAGAGAAAGAGAGAGAGAAGGGGCAGAGAACGGGCGCGCGAAAAGGGGGAGCGAAGCTCTCTGAAAGTTGCAGGAGAGAGAGAAAGAGAGAGAGAGAAGAGTAGCGCTGGCGTGCGGTTCGCTCGAGCTTATCGCGAAGCGCACGCGGTCTCCACCGCCAGTCACCAACTCTCTCCCTCTCTCGCTTTCTCACTCTTTCTAGTCTCGTATCGGCCATTTGGCAGCCAGTTTTCTGATTACGATGAATTTCTTTCCCGCTGGGAAGCGAATGCCAAAGAGAGCGGGAAAAGGGGCATTCCGAGGGAACCGAGTTGCGCTCTGCTTCGAGCGCTCAATGTGTATACGGATCGTACCGAGAGATTGATTGCAATAGAAATCGATGATACCAAACTACCTAGAGGGATGTACGTTTTTTTTTAAATCACGCAGCTATTGATGGATTTGTGGTTTGCTGTTGGTTGAATTTGTAATGCTGATATACCATAGTCTATTCTGAAATTTATTTATCTAGATCTATAGCTTTTACAAGGCAAATTGAAAATAAAATTTATAAAAGGAATAGAATAAAAAAACAATTTGGTAAAGCATCGAGTTTCACGATGAGAGATTAATGCTTCGATCTCACGACATTGTTACTTAAATATATTGGCTTTAATTTACTTGTAGAAGAGCAAATTTTGCGATGCAATCTGCGCGGAGAGTAATTTTAAAACATCATTATTAATCAATCAACGTTAATAAGGCACGTGGAAATTGACTTTATTGGCTTTTCCGAACAGATTTTCATATTAATTATCGCATTTAATCAATCAATGTTAATATTAGCCGATGTTACTCGACACTATATACTTATTAACTAGATAGATAGTGTTAGTATGAAATTTTGTCAGATCCAGAGCTAAAAATTATAAAATAGCAAAATACTTATAATAATTTTTAACTGTAAATCAAAATGTAAATCGCATATATGTATGTTTAAAAATTAAATATCTTTCATAAAAACTAATGTATATAATATTTACCATAGCACCACGTAAATAGAAAATTTATTATTTAATTGATTCTTTTCAGTGTAGCAATTGAAATAATTTCCGATTTAATAAAACCGAGGCAGAAAATTAATTGTTAAAACTAGCAGAGTATAATATAGTTATCGCGTTGCAGAGATACGCAGACCGAGAGAAGTCAGCTCGAAAAAAAAGGGCTAACAAGGAAACGAGCGGTTACAAAGTATAAAGGATTAATTGGGGAATTCCTTAATGTATAGCGAGGCCGTGATCCCTCTATATACACATACACGCGCAAACACACAGGCGCAGAAGAAGCACAGAGGAGAGTTGGGCACTGCACACACAAGGCGGTCTCGGGATAACGGCAAGTTTTCGCGGCTCATCCGGTTATGGGCTTATCGCCCATCAAAATCAGGAGCCTCTCAAGAGAGTGTATATATGGTCTCGCCATTGATCCTCGGCTCGTTTGCTCGGGCCCCGAGAATACACGCAAAATATATCGCCCGCTGATCGACTAGAGAGAGAGAGGGAGAGAGAGAGAGAGAGAGAAGAGGAGGCAGGCCCGGGGCCCCCCGAACGATCGACTCTCGATCCTTCCGCGAGAAAAAGAGAGAAGCACCAGCTGCATCGCGTATACGTTCGCCGATGTAATCCAGATATGCGGCTCTCTGCGCAGTCTTTTACTTCTCTCTCTCTCTCCCTCTCTCTCTCTCTCTCTCTCTCTCGCTTGTACTCGCTGCTTTCCACTTTTTCACGGTTTCTTTAGAACGCATCCCTTGTACGCATTGTATATCCGCAGCAATGCGCAATTGATTTGCAGCGCCGAGTCTAATAAACTCGCGTGCGAGAGAGTAGATGGGTAAATTAATATTTCATCGTGCGGCATTTGCGTGCCGAGTACGGCTCGAGAGAGAGAGAGAGAGAGAGAGAGAGAGAGAGCGAGGCTTATTCCTTCTTTTCAGGTATATCTCGAGATTCCGATAAAGTACCGGCGGCGCGGCGGCGGCGTACATTCCCTCGGCTCTCGACCTGTGCAAAGGCCAAGCTGCAGAAGAAGCGAGAGCGAGAGAGAAAGAGAGAGAGAGAGAGAGAGAGAGAGAGAGAGAGGATGGGAACAAGAGAGAAAGAGAGATGACCACCTACAGATACAAATGAGTTCCTATGCCAGCAGACCAACCTGTTATTATACATTCCCCTATACAAACAACGTGTTAATCGGACTTCCCCTTCCTCGGACTTCTTTTATCCCGTCCTTTGCCCTTCTGCGTCCCTGCTCTCCCTCATTCTCTCTTCTTCCTCTCGCTTCTCCCTTCTTTGTCTTTTATATATCGTCGGCTTTTCTCGCAACACTCGAACCGCGTGGAAACCGATTTATTGATTGCTACGGGGTAGAGGGGGAATGAAAATCCACTGGAGTTTGACTTATTATATTGTGCCTCCTATCAATAGTCGAACTAGTTAACGTGTGAATGGGAGCTCTGTGAGACACATGTTAGACTGTCTTCTTCTGCTGCTCTTTTTTCTGTATTGAAATTTTTTTTCACCTATATATATGTGTGTGTGTGTGACGACGCGTCGTCGATAAAGTTTTAAAAACGTTTGTCGTGCAGCTACAACCGCAATTCAACAGCTAATATAAAGATAGCCGAGGAATCGTTGAAAAATTAATCAATACTGATTTTTTTTTTGTCAGTGTATCAACATTTTGTTTTAATAGATTGCTTGTGCACTGCAAGACTGTAGTATTCAATTTTTTGTCATCATCTTAATGTTCCTAATATGATTATACAGGTGAATGGAACCGGTTAATTGAAATCCCATTAGTTGTACATAACATCATCTATTCAATTTTGATTAAGAGTTTATACTTCAACTACATGTAGTGGGTTATTATACTTGCATCTGATGCTCAACGCTATTCCACAAGGTACAACATCTAGATTTACCAAGTTCCAGTGTACAGAGTTCGTAATAAACGCAAAGTACCATCGATCCCTCGATACGCAAGTATTCATACTCAGCACCCATAGTCAGCGTCGATGCGTCTCATTGCTCAAGACACACCAACTGCTCTCCTGTGTTCGCAAAACCAATCAAGAAAACAAACAGCTCCAGATCGTCAGTTCCGATTCATAACTCGCACCGATCTTTCCATGGGAGTACTTACGCAAAAAATGCGTGTATATATATATGCATCCACAGTCATGATCTGGTGTATTCATCAGTTGCTCACTCACTCTCAGCATCACCTGCGTGTGCCACAAGTACACATTGTGTACACATCGGTTATATCGCCGCCATACATCGGCGAGCATCTCTCCACGACCGAGTAAATGTAAATCCCCTCTCGGTGCAGCAGTTAAGCAAGAGAGAAAAGACGATCCGATCGAGCGGAAAGAAGGTAAACTTTCAGGTTGGGATCACGCATCGCGTGGGAGGCTCGTGAAATCGAGATTCTCGCGCGATACACTTGCTGTAAGGCCGTGCAGAGCTCAATCGCGAGCGAGCGAGAGAGAGAGAGAGAGAGAGAGAGAGAGAGAGAGAGAGAGAGAGAGAGAGAGAGAAGATGGCCCTTGGTCATGGATGTGTATATAGCAGGATGGATATGCACCGGCTGTACCGCACGCTCTGAACCTCCGTTCGATAGACCGGGGAGATTCGTCTTTTCTCTCTCCTCTCTGGCTCTGTTCATTCGCTATCTTTCGCTCTCTCTCCTCCCTCCCCCCCACCCCTACTTACCTCTCGTTGCCGCGGCTCATCTTATGATTTGTTTACTCTCGCCGAGGTATACCTTCGAGAGCTGCAGCCCCATAGGCTCCCGCCTCCATCCATCCCTCGCTTGCGATCCTCGGCTGCATCGAACTCTGACCCTTGGCTAATTGTTGTTGGCTCTAGATCACCGATAGCCTCTCTCTCTCTCTCTCTCTCTCTTGTGTACGTATACGTGTGTACCACTTGGCGTGTTCGAGGCATGTATATTGGCTCATGTAAGGTATATAACACACACATAAGACGAGCGCGTGCACGTTGCCGACGCCATCGGGCTCACTTCGGTGATCTGCTCCGCGATTAGGCCGGTGCTCGCTCTCTCTTTCTCTGACGTCATTTTCATCACTCGCCGAGGGTAGGAGAGAGAGAGAGAGAGAAAGAGAGGAATTATCTCCGATCTTTCTTTTAGTGGAGCGACCTGCCAGAACGGAAGAGAGGTGGGGAAGAGGGAGGAGAGGGATATCTGTTGCTGAAGTGGATGTACGTAACTATTTTGAAGGAATAGCGTTATTTTTACGGACGGGCTTTTAATGCGTGTAGTCTAGAGCTGTGTGTTCTCTGGATTGGATCTGTTGCGCCTCTGAAGTGTGATTTATGATGAGATTGGGATTTTTTGGTTGTGAAACCTCGCGCTGAATGCGAATACTTTGATTTGTCTTACATAAGTTTTGCTATTTGCTACGTGACTAAATGAAAGAATATGGTTGTTTGAAATATAATATTGAATTGCGCCTAATATGAGATTAGTCGTAAAAATATATATATGGATCTAAAGTTTGCATCGTTAAAATGTAAGGAAAATATTTTTTAGTCCCCCTATGTGTATTGTTACGTTTGATTAAAAATTAGTTAAATGATAGCCAGTTGCAACGCACAAAGAAATGTTAAGAAAAAAAAAGTAAATTTTTCGCTACTCTTTAACGATGCAAACTTCCAAATCGTAAATGTATTTGGTACATAAGAAAGATGCAAATGGAATTATATAAATCTAATTGACTATACTTAAAAACTTTGTTTAAAATTGAAACAATTAAATGAATAATAATATAATTTCAAAAAAATTAGCTAAACAAATAACTTTAAACCAAGATAGTCAATTTAAATTATTTCGGTTGAAAAATAGAATACAATGACTAGCGAAGGCTATCGAGTCCGTAAATTCCCCAGCTCCTCTTGATTTGCATAAAATAAAAGGGGGCACGATCGGCTGTTACATAGCAGCGCTCGGTCAGTATAGAACAGAATAGACACACCGAATTGGCAAAGCATCGAACTGTGTATTTCCAGAGATCTGGCCCTTATCAGACCGTCTATCCGGTCTGAAAGGAATACTTATCTCGCTCAACTCCCTCCTCTCTCTCTCTCTCTCTTCCAAGCTTCCACGCGGTTAGTCACCACCGGCGCGCGTGAAGAAGTTTCGGCTTTCCCTTCGCCTCCTGCTCCTCTCTCGGCAATCCCGAAAGCGTCACGACAGAATTGCCAGAGCACTGCTGCTTGTGCAGGCCATTTTCGATATTAAAAATATCTTCGACGCCGATGCCGATAGTGACGAGGCTTCTTTTTTGATATCCTGCGTGTACTTGGCTATCGAAAGATTCAACCACTCGAAGGAATCTACATTAAAAATTAGATAGCGCGCTATCCAACGAACGGGACGTGCAACTGTAATATGAAGTGCCAGCGTGCATGGCTCGATGATGTGAAGGTGCATTGCTCGGATGCTTGCTCGCACGTGCGAACGAAGTGCGCATACGTCAATTCGTATCTTCGTTAATATTTTCGTCGTCATCTGAACATGTTTAAGGTTAAGACGTCAATGAATGTATGCTTGACGTTTTTTTTGCTTTCGCAATTTCGTTTTTTTTTTTTACAATATTACCATAATTTCTTGAGAGTAATGATAAGAAAATAGTTTTTCAATACTTAATAGTTTAAAAAAAAAACTTTTTTTAAAGTACAAATTGAAACTGTCGATCTCCTCGAGCCAAAATGAAAGTCTCATAATTTCTTAGGGTGGTGAACTGCGTCAATATTATAAGCATAATGAATTTAAGAGAATAAACCTCAGTAAAATTTGGATTCCTCCAATAATTATCTCGTCTTGGCTACGTCGTTCAGGTCAATCGTTGCAATCAGTTGTTGATTCATTTTTAATTTAAAACAGCACTGCACTCGTGAAAATGTGAACTTAAAGCTACCTGTGCGTCTGTTTAAGGAAATGTACTTGATTGCTTCAGGCTGTCCTAAGTATGCACCTAAGTCATTTTTAATTGGAGAATGAATAATTCCAACACATTAATTGTGATATGATTTTGTTTGAACTCAGTCGGGTTTAAGTTTCTGATACTGAAATCCATTAGGAAAAATTAATGTATTTATGTTAGATGATAACCTCATTTCATTTTATGTTAGAAAATAAGAATCTCCTATTCTATTAGGATCCCATAAAAGATTAATGTTTCTTTCTGTGAAATTCCAATTTTAAATTATTTATAGTAATTTTGTAGTTCGTTTTGTTCAAGTGATCATTAAACTTTCTTGAAAGCATTAAGTTATGCCTCTTAGGATGATTAGATGGCTCATAACTTTGTAATTACGACTAGGAATTTAAAAATGATAACTATAACTTTATTGAAGTTAAATAATCATCAAGGATTATAATATTTATTCAAAAATAAATAATACTACTAAAATAAATATAATAGTTACGAAAGATATCTAACTACAAACATAACACTCGATTATTTTATTTTCTACTAAAACTGATAAAATACGACGATTCCGATTTCCAGAATGAAAAACAGGATGACATTCACAGATATAAAAAATAATCAATCTAAATATGTTCGTCACTGGCGATTAGAAAATATATTCTGAAGTATCATGTTTCTTTACTAATGTATACGCTCGAAATATTTTGTATCTTTATTTATTTTAGTTTTACTCTATACAGTGCTGTATGTTTTCAAACGATTTCTTTTATACCAAAACATTTCATGAAACATTACAAAATTATCTCGATTATGCATTACATTAAATTCGATAAACTGCTTTATATTTTTTTTCAAAATTAATTAAAATTTAAACAACAACTTTACACATTAATTTTCTGGCAATTTTAAAGATACTAAATGATGTAAATAAGTCGAATTTCTATCAGATACATAATCTTATCAAGGGTAAATGTTAGATCCCGGCTTATCCGTTATGCTTATCGATGCTTTTCCGAAGCTTGCCGACTAATAGAAACCAGACCTGAAACTCGACTGCTAACAAAATGCACTTTAAAAGGTATCATTAGTGACTCTTAATGTCATTCCACGCCTGTATCGTATTTTTTCATCAACATTGCAAGTAGCTCGTAAAAATATTTTTTTCAAATACTTATAAGAAAATTAGTGCTATAAAAACTAGATTTTATTAAAAAGCCTACTTACGCGTTTTGTTTTCCGAGGTAAATATGTATTTACCTCGGTAATTATGAAATTAGGAGTGTAAGGTACTTAAAGGAGTTCAATTGTAAGTCGTTATTAACATGTAATTCTCCTGCTTTTAGACTGCGAAGAGTATGGAATAAATATTGTACTTATGTAAGTAATTTAGATTCAGTACATTCTTTAAAATATGCAATGAATCGCATAGTATTAAAATATTATTAGTCACCTACATATTGGTTTCTATTTTGAAGTATTTTCATATGTAAGGGGTAACTCCCGTTTATAATTAAATAAATAAATAAATAAATAAAAATAAATAAATAATGGTGATTTTTGTCTTTCAATTAACCTAATCTGATTTTAAACGATTTGATACTAACAGTAATAAAAGAGATAAAGATATTAGATTAGTTCTACTATTTTAATAGAAATAGATAAATTTACGACGAGGTACGTACATTCCAAGTCATCTTTCTCGTTCAACGTCACGACGTCATTCAGCGCATGAGTTATGTCGAAAAAAGTTAGGCATACAAAGGAGGTAATCAGATTAGTCCAATCTGCATTTACAATCGCAGAGATGAGTTGCTAAAATGCCATGTATTTAACATTACATATAAGAAGATCTTGCGCAAGAGGGGCGCGCGCATTACCGTCGAAGAATGAGAAATCCGAGATGCTGGAAAGTCTGCGAAGAGGTCTTGAGACCCTCGTTTACCGGTCCGGAGAGAAGAAGAGGCCGATTGATCGCTGCTGCAACGCGACCGAATCGATCGATCCATCGGCACATACATGCCTCTCACATGGGTTTCAACGAGACGAAGAGAGAGAGAGACAGAGAGAGAGAGAGAGAGAGAGAGAGAGAGCTGCGGGCCCTCGTTGTTTCACAATTATCTCATTTGCCGATCGGACCCTCCCACGTGTTAATTTGCTTGTTGGTTAACTCGCCACCCCTCTGCTTCCTCTCTCTCTCTCGCTCTCTCTCTTTCTCTCTCTTTCCTTCCTTGCCTTTCCTTTTTTGACCCGCTCTCTTCCGAGAAGAGCTACGAATCAAGAGACGAATACTTCTTCCCTGATCTCCTTCGCTTCTTTCTTTCCTTTTTTTTTCCTTTCGTTCTCTCTCTCTCTCTCTCTCTCTCTCTCTCTCTTTCTCTCTCTCCCTCTCTCCCTCTCCCTCTGTCTTTCTCGCAAGGGCGAAATTCGATCGTTGAGAGAGCTGGTTGATTGTTCTGAGGAGCACCTGAGCATTTATATATGCGATAGACCGAAATAGTAACCGATATCAGAATCATCATCGACACTGGTAATTAAATGGTTTAATAATTCAAAACAGGATAGGAGAGTGTATTAATAGCGCCTAAAGGTGATCTATGACGGTTGGCTAACCGCTGTGAAACAAAATCAAGCATTCAATTGAGAAAATGAAGGGCATGTGAAAGTACTTATGCCGAAACAATAAAAGGTCTTTTACAGTTTATAATTTATTGTGAGCTATTTCACGAAACTGAGCTTGTATTCATTAAGAGAACAGAACTCTTCAATCAATGATGAACACTTACATTTTGAGACTTGAAGAAATGACGTTCGGAAATTTTCGAATACAGTTTTGTACATTGTAAATTCAAAACAGATAATTTAGTAACAGAAATTCAGATACAGATATTCAAATTATTACTGAATCATAACGTCTTTTAGAGAAAAAAAGAATATGTACATCAGTCTTCATACTTTCCGTTGAAGCAATAAATTCAAATATTCCTTGTACTTTCCATGTTGATGTTCCTCAGTGCATCTACATTGTATGCGTACAGCATATTCATAACTATTCGCAAAATCAGGAATAGAAGCTTTTGATCATCAGATCCGGTCGGAAGCGAATGACTGATCTCTTTCTCCATTCGCTATGCACCTAATCTGTTTTTCAGAATATCGGTTGCCATCTATATACGAATCGAACGCAAGGAGCAATATACAACCTGTATACGTGACTCTCTGCACGTAGTCTCTAGTGCGCACCGCAAGAGCACAAAACCACGCGACGAATTGTTTACGAGGATCCGAACGTCGGACTCTGCAATGAAAATGCAAAAGATGAACCTCGCGCGCGAGATATCGATATTTTCCGGATCGAATTATCAGACGATAGCGTCGTCTAGACGATGCTATCGTTGCCGATCGTATAGGTAACCCTCCCTTGGAATGTCAATACTATAGATAACATCGCTGCGCGCCGGCAGCAGCAGCAGAAGCAGCAGAAGCAGCAACAGCAGCATCTCAGTCGTCCCCGTGTTTCCCCACTGACTATGTGTATATATACATATATATACATTGAGTGGCGAGTGAATCGAGTTGGCCTTCAGACCGAGTACAAGTGTTTCTCGCTCTGCGCACTTTGCACTCTGTATGATCGTTCGCTTTTCGTCAGGGAAACTTGTCTCTCGATTAATTAAATCTTATTTTTGTTTTAAAGGCCGCGGAGTAGGTCAAGTGGTTGAAAAGGTTACAAGGTGCAGTTAAATTTATATACACATATATTGGTTTTGAGATGCAAGTTTGTAAGATGCAGGAGGAAGTATCGACTCACTGCTGCTTTAGCTTTGATTTCTTTTATCTGCCAAGTACATCGGAAGTATGTGCTCGATCGAACTAATAAGAGAATTCGAATTCCCAAGTACTTTTTATGCACGCGTATATTTTTATTTTCACTTGCTGTGGTGGGATTATGTAAATGCGAGAAACAATGAATTACCGATTTACGAAATTTTCAATGATACAGAGTCGAGGGTATATAATGGACCGCGTGTACCACATTTTTAAAAACATATATAAGAAGTATGCCGTAGCAAAATCTTATAAATAGCTATTACTAAATGTGTAAAATTTGCAAAAACGCTACATTAACAACGCAAACAAAATATGCCCAACTTAAACAATTTTCGACATCTGTATATGTTAAGCCCTGCAAACGAACTGCTGAAAAGGAAAATATCTCAAGTCGAAGCTCGAGCGATCATCGTCAGCGAGGACTTTATTACTCGTCCACCAATACGCACGTACCGCACCGCACAAGACATTAAGTCGCGAGGTCGAGTGCTCTCGTATATATACATCAGCAGCGACCAGACGACAGCAGCTGCTATACACGCGAATTCCACAGAGACACTGACCATCGGGACACGAGCTCGTCGTCGCGTTTGGGATCGAGACAGAGACAGAGAGAGAGAGAGAGAACGCGAGAGTTGGAGCATGCTCACACATAGACAGACAGACAGACACATACACACGTGCGCGCGCGGGGAACGGAAGTGACGTCACGCGAAAGTAATGAGCGCCTTCGCGATAAGCCGGCAATATCGCACAATCTTAATGAACTCCTCCCATTAACGCCCCGAGGCCACAACGCACCACGTATATATATATACGATATATCCCGTAGACAGGCAGCGGCTATATATACTGTATGCATGCTATAGCTTTACTACTTATATATGCTTACAACACGTTGCTGTATGTGTCTCGTGTCTAGATCTCTTACTTTTACGTACAGCGTTCTACACTTTTTGCGCGGATATAAGCGTATCTGCCGTACTTCTCGATTACGATTTTAAGTTCGAGCTGATATTTAGGGCAGTGATAAGGGTCAAGTGCTATAGGAGATGGGAACATGATGGCTATAGAATGTCCAAGACGGAAAGGGCGATTGATTTAAATTCTACTTTCTTTCGTTTATTACACTTTGTTATGAAGGTTAAGTGGTATACATTTCCTACAGAAATAACTGTGCGGTATAAATAGAAAAGCTAAATTTTAGCAGAAATGATTTAGTGACATTATATTAATTTAATGTGCATTTTGAAGGCAGAGTATTTTTTCATTCAAGATTCATTAACATTTGTATAATGTACAAACATACTGTCCTTGATTTTACAGCATAAAAGATTTACGCTCAAGATACCCATAAAATGTATGTAATGTTCAATAAAAAAAGTAACTAAAGTTTTATCTAAATATTTAGTGATAATAAGAAAGAAAAAAATTATAATAGAGTCATGCATACCAATTATATTTACCGGTAAAAACTGATATCAAATATCTTGGATAACAATATTTAATCCAAGCACTGTTAACATAGCAAATCCATCACCCAAAAAATTAAATAATCATAAATTTCGAGAAAACCCCAACACTTTCATAATTTCAGCGACTCGCAGCGATTGTTATAAAAAAAAAAGATGAATCAGACAGCCGCCGTGCATCGATCGAAATTCACAGACCGAATGAAGTCATCCCAAGTCATATTACGCATACATATCGCGTCAGAACGCACAAATTATTCAAGCCAGCGCGCGCGAATCCTCCGTCCAAACATCCACATAGCGAAACTGTATACATATATAATATACTCACCGCGTTTGGCGCCGGCAGCGGCGGCCGTCACTCCAAGTAGACCGGCTCCTGCACGGCGCTGACGCCACAGGAGAACGCTCATCTCTCTCTTATATGCAACACGCGCTGTATATATATATATATCAAATCACTGCACAGACACAGAAGCCCAGATATGATAGGCAGTAGTCCAGCAACATCTTTGCACTTTCACGCCGCGTCGCGCACTGTCCGCCTCATCGTCATTTCTTCTTCCCGTCCAACAGCTCTGATGCACTTTCTCCCAAAACTGGGTATACACACACACACACACACACACAAACTATATTATAAGAGAGAAAGAAAACCGGCAGCAGCACACAAACCGCCGCAGCGAGCGAAGCGCTCGGTGCACGCGGGAATCAGGTTTATTATCAAGCGGACTTTCAGCTCCGCGTCCTTATCGAGCACTGCCGATTATAATTGTATATTATATATATCGGAGCAAGATCGGGGGATCGATTATATTTGCGACGCGATAGCGATCGGGAGACATGCACGATGCGGATGATTAATGTTACATGTGTGTGTGTGTATGTATACCGGTTGATCGTCGTCGTCCCTCCGCGATATCCGTAGCGGGAGATTATCGCGATGGAAATTAAAAATAAACCTGAGAGATGTGCGCGCGTGACGGGAGTCACGGGAGACCACGCGCACACCGCACCTTTGCGAACTTACGTATATTCCGATATGGTATACCGATAGATTATATGTACGTGGTGTATATATATATGTATATGTCGACCAGCGGAGACCACGAGTTTGGAAAAAAAGAATATATATCCCGTTGCGTTCGCTCGGAGAGCGACACTATCACTGGCGGCACGGTGTATAAGCCTCGGCTTGGTCGGCTGGACTTTCCGTGCAACTCACGCTCGCTCTCTCTCTCTCTCTCTCTCTTTCTCTAACCTGCGTTATCACTGAACTCTCTCCCTTCTACTTGCTTCTTCTTCGTCATCGCCGCCTTCTTTTTTCCTATTGCTCTGCATGGGCCTGTGTATATGCGTCTTTCCCTTCGCGTCCGCACCACCTCCTGCGCTATATACTCCTCTCCCCGCTCTTTTTCTGTCTCTCTGCTCGACGCGATAATGAAAGCAAACACAAATTCTTCGTTTGCCATCTACCTTTTCTCTCTCTTGCTTGCCTTCTTCCGCTTACTTCTATATTATCTCGCTTGGTTTTAGGTTCTGACCTTCGCGACATGGATGCACGCAGCTGAATTTGACATGGAAGAGCGAGAGCTGCGCCGGAACTTTTGTTCGAATATTTATATCTATAATTGAAGTGCGGTTTTGACTGTGACATATATATGTATACAACTTATTGGCGACTGCTTGTATATATATATATATATAAATAAATGGGCAATTACATCAATTTAGCTAATAATAATTAATTATACGATCACAGATTGCAATCATCCTCTCGTGTTATTTATATATATATATTATAATTAACTTTTTTACAACCGATTACTCAGCGGGAAAAAATGACACACAAATTCTACGTTATTTTTAAACACCGCACCGATAAGATATTATTCCATCGTGAATTTGAGAGAAGGCAGTCTATGTTGTATTCATGTTGGCGTTTCAGAAGAAGCATTTTTCTGGGAAATACATGTATATATATATATATATATATACGTATGCGAAGCGTATTTTATAGAATTGAATAATATACAGACTCGATAACATCTGCCCGGATAGATCTTATCGACACCGAAAACAAATCAATAAATATTAGTTTATTCCAACGAGACCTACGATTCAGCTGCGCCCAATATATAACGATAAACAATTTCGAGGAGAGACCGGGAGATTCCAAAAATTACAGGCTCGTCCGCTGCATAAAGAATGAAAATTCAACAGAAGACAGTGCGAGAGAGAGAGAGAAAGGTTGAACTTTGTCGATAGCAAATGCCGATAAAGAATAAGAATTGACGATAACGATATATACCTTCTTCTCAAACATGTTACAACGGCACCGTGACTAATGGCGATTAAGCGATAAAGCTGATCGTAAAACACGCAAGGATGTTTTATCTATTTGCGCTTTTCCCCCAACCGTCTGCACTGATCTTCTTCTCCTTGTCACTCTGTCTCTCTCTCCTCTCTCTGTCTCCCCTTCTATCTGCTACGTCTCGTCTTTGGCTCGAGAATATAACACGTACACATGTGCATAAGTATATAAGAAAGAGAGTACAGAGAGCTATAAGTCGCGCTCGCCATGACGACGAGAGAAACCTGATACACACGGTTGCGCAATCGGAATTTGCAGACGATTCTTAACTCCGCGATCAAGAGTAGCCTAGTTTTATATTCTGCCGGTGCCGCTTGTTGCACGAGGTATGTATACGAGAACTGCACCGGGAGAGGCTCCTGGGGACTGGGGAAGGGGAAGGGAGTGCGCGGAGAGGAGTTCCCGGGGCCCCGGCGCTGATGTAATATCAGCGTGGACAATCGGCCTAGTGTTACGTTTTTAGAAAATAAAAATAATTATCGGAATATGAAGCGATGATATCTGCGCGCTCGCTTACCGACCAGATACCATCTGCTTTCAAGGTTACGTATACCTTACGTTTCTAATTAGAGTTTAGTTTTCGTTCTTCTTTTGTCTATGTTTTGTTTTAGTGCAGCTCCTGTGCGAACGTTGAGAAAACCATAGCAAAGGTGCTGCAGCTCATTATTGGCATCATTAGTAGAATGAAATAAAAGGGAAGTTAATTTATAGTTGTACCAGTGAACCTTAATTTTTATTTAACTTTTACCCATCTGTATAGAGATAAATAGCCCAAGATCTTTATTGCAGAACTAGTTTATAATCGATATGATATATAAATGTGATAATGGCATTAAGTTCCTTTCGAAAGTTGATTAGTTAATAAATCATAAAGATAATAAAATAATAAAAGTTGAGCTATAAATTGACGCAAAATTTATTTTATATAATAATAATTAATCGCTCAAACATTACGCCAACTGCCATAAACTGTAATCTGACGTATGAATTGATATATGATTTCTAATGGGCAAGTATTGGTATAAATTTGCAAAGCATTATAGAATATGAAACAGGATAAAGTTATTTGTTTTATTAATATTGTTTAAAAAGATCTTGCTTGGTTAATTCATCTTTGTCAAACAATAAATTTCCATTGGCTTTGAAAAATACTATTTTTTTCCTTGTTTATCGTATAAAAAAAAACATGTTTTTTGAATACACTTGCTGATTTACTATTTTAAGATTAGTTTTTTTATCTAATTGTGGAAAGAAACAATGGTGTTAGTATATCATTGCGTAGATGTAATTGGTTTAGATATTATTTTTACTATCAATAACGGTTTTAAATTACTAATAACTGCAATTACTATAGCAAAATCCAAATTCTTCCTTATGCAAAACTGTATCCACCCCAGCTTTTTCTTCCTCATTCAAGTATTTTAATATACAATCGAGTCCAGATATAGAATAAAGCTTTGAGCTGAACAACGAGCCTCAGTGACAAGTATTTGTAGACGTGCGGATAAGCGCCGCGCCGGATGCCTTCTAGAATACATCGTCATACATTATGCGGACACTTATTATCGCATACACGCCCGAGACTCGAATCTGCCGCTTATATACGCTCCAGATCGGTCAGCCTATGCGGAATAGGTGCATATATGTTATATAGGTTTTATACGTATCTGTGCACATACGCGCGCCGTAGGTATATCTAACGCCGCGCACTCGTGTACTATCAATTTAGCGCTATAAACAATTTCTCTCCTTGACACTTTGCGCGCGCTCTCTCGCGGTATTATATGCGCGCACGAGGCTTGTTGGCAGCCAAGCTACACCGTTTGCTTTCTCACTTTTTTTTCTCCTCTTTGTCTCTCTCTATCTCTCTCTTTCACTCGTCTTTTTTTTTTGCACACAGAAGCCATGCAGTGAGTATACGCAGCGCCTATTTATCGATGCACGTAGCGTGAGCTCGAGCAAAAAATATAGCTCGATCTGGTTCTGCGAATTTGACGGAACGTCGAATCAAACGAGAAAGAGAGAGAGAGAGAGAGAGAGAGAAAGAGATGCTAAAAGAATGATTACAGCTGAGTAAGGCCATGGCGCCCGTATTATTTCGTTCGTTAAGATCCCAAGGGGCGAGAAAAAGAGATCGAAGGAGGAAGATGGAAGAACAAGCCAGGAGGGAATGGAACTTGCTAAGAATATATGCAAGAGATAATGAGGAAAAGACTTTCGAGGGTGATGGACAGAGCTGATGTTGTGAAAGGCTACGAAAATGAAAATATCTGCAACACTTTTTTTTTAATGGTAGGGTGGATTAAGTGTGAGCCAGTACTAAAGTTATTTTTATAGAATAAATAATTTGTGATGTATTTTTTATTAGACTAGTATATTGATTTCTAGAGTTATTTATTGTAAATTTTAAAAGTTTTGAAGAAAATACTGTCCTTCTAGCGACTGTATCTCTTTCAGTTTATGCATCCTACTAGATTACCATCTGATTTTATTGCAAACTCTTTCCTTGTTTGATTATCTTGAGAATTACAAATCATATCCAGCAAAAATCCAGACAGGTATGACCTCAAAATGCCAAGTATTATAAAGGAGACGTTCCGATCTGATTAAAATTATCTGTTATTATTTTTGCATTTTATTTTTAAGAAGAAAAAAAAACATAATTAAAGTGAAATGTATCGTACTAAATATACAGATCAAATGATGAAGATGTACAATTTAGCAATAAACGTAGATTCTTGCACGTGGAATTCATTGGAAAAATATTATTACTTATATAAGCAAAAATTTTAATTGATTGTATAATATATATATATAAAATAAACAGTACTCGAATAATTCAGAGTACCTATTGATTTCCAACATTTGTTTTTAACTTACGTGACTAAGGTTTGGTAATGTAGTTTATTACATTGAGGCAAATTGTATGTGTAATAAATATTAATATTTACAAAATACCATAAAGCTTGATTTTTACATTTTAGGGCAAAGAAAGAATAGCATGTATTTATAATGTTTTACATTATATTAGCCGACAAATTAACGGAATATAGTAAATACTAAATAAAAAAATGTTTTCTTACTCAAAAATTTAATTAAAAACGTTTCACGTGAATACGCAGAAAAAAAAATTATTACAGAACCTATAATATATGATAAACTGTTACTAAGATCCTTGGAATATTCAATTGAAATTACACATAAGATTAACATCACTCAAAAATACTTAGGCAAACATGCTCTAGTCACAAGATTATTATTCTCCCAAGTCTCGCTGCCACTATACACACAACCAAGTAAGAGAATGAAAACGACAGTGCCAAGAGTAAGATAGATAGAGATAGCGGGAGAGAAAGAGAGAGAGAGAGAGAAACGAAAGGGTCTTCGGCAATTCGTAACACAGTGGTCCCACTGTCTCTGTTGAAACTGCGAGGAGCCTCGTAGATCCCAAGGGAGGCTAGGAAGAAATCAGCGGGAACAGCGAGATCGAGCACACTCTCTTTCCGCGTCTAGACTTGCTACGCGCATCCCTTATCTTGCCGCTATCATTTTCTTTATCTTCGCCGCGCCTCTACCCTCCCCTCCTTTCTCTATCTCACTCTCTCACTTGCAATACAATTCTGTGTTTCATCCGCGCGAGATGCACGCGCGATATCCTTTTCCCTTTACACACACAAACACAGTGGTGCGTGCGCTCGGAGAGAGAAAGAGAGAGAGAGGGTATATAGGACCTCAACGGCTGGCTGAGAAAGAGTTTTGCGTATATATACACGGTGTCGGTCCGCAAAATCACGATAAGCTGTACCTCTCGCTCTCTATAGGTATCCGTATAAAGGAAGCTTTTCTTATACTCTCCGTCTAGTGGTGTTTCGGGTGCAGTATGCATATACACGCGAGAGAAACGTACGTGTGGCTGTTTTTGTGCAACAATTCGGATTGGCCACAGGCTGCGCGGCCAAGCTGCTTATGAGCGATTGCACCATGACGAGTACAAGTTTTGATTCGCGAGCTGTAACCGCACGACAAATAAATATTGCACATGTGTGCTACTGATGATAATACAATGTGTTATTAAAATTATGAAATGTTAATCATCTTTGTTATGTAATATAAGTAAAATGAGGCGGTAAAACTTTGGTCGCGGTGAATTAAAAGAATTATATACACTAGTTTAAGAGCGATACAACGGAAATGCTTCCCATTTTTCTTGTATATTTTTCGTTGTGTGTGCAATGCCACACTTGAAATATTATAGTTATTTATTCCATAAAGTTAGTAAATTGTGAAATACCTATGGCAAAGGCTAAGCAGAAAAGAATCAATTTCCAATATCATAGAAAATTACAGTCATGTCGTGACGCCACTCGCGGAGCTCTCACCCTATAAGTACACCTATGAAATTTCACCAAACTCCTATCCCACTATATATGTATAAGAAGATTTCAGCCCAGCTCTCAACACACAGCCGATACAACGACGTTCGCGGCTACACCGCACGCGCGCGCGTACAAGGAAAGAGAGAAGAGAAAAAAAACGTGGCCGCGTCGTGTGCGAGTTGGAAGAGCAGCAGCGGCCTTGTAAAAAGCGCCTAGAGTCGATAAGGCCGGTATAAATCAGCGGCTTTGGCCCCGCGCGACTAGAGTACCGATCGTTAATCCCGACGCAATCTTCGAGGGCACGAGTCTCGGATAAACCGCGAGGCATCGCGTCCATACGTATACGGCCCCTATAGCGATGAAGAGCTTGCGAAAAAGTTGGGACGCAGCTTTTTATCGACGATGACGCCAAGAGAGGGAGAGAGAGAAAGCGAGAAGTTCAAGCTTCCCAGACGTCCGAAGCGCAATTATGATTGTGCAAGAGGGATGAGAGAGAGAGAGAGAGAGAGAAAGGGGGTGGTTGGGTGAGAGAAAGCCCGGAGCAGAAGGACGATTAGGCGAGTCGCGTCAAAACGCCTCCGCGAACAAATGGGAGCACTAGCTCTCCTCTGCGTGTAGAGAGAGAGAGAGAGAGAGAGACTCAGCTGGTCCAGAGATTACACAAATGAGAAATGACCATCGGGGCTATCGGTCGCAACTTCCTCGCGCTACCGGACCACCACTACCACCACTGACACCGGAACATCTCTCTCTTTCTCTCTCTCCCTCTCTAGACTGGAAAGACAAAGAGACGCGAGGGGCGGAACCTGTCGCGCGTTGCGATCTACAAATGTCCAGCATTCAGCCACGTCAAGTCTTCCCTTACTGTAGCTGGTTCTATTTCTCTCTCTCTCTCTCTCTCTCTCTCTCTCTCTCTCTTCCCCAAAGGCGATTTACAAAAGTTGGTCAATCGAGAACGCGAGCGACGCTTCGCTTCATCGCTTGTTTTTAAACTCCAGGGCGAGATCTGGTGTAGATTTTCATTGCGAAGACTATAGTAATATTAGATTTTTGGTTGTTTAACTTTGCAGAATTATATTTAAGTTCAAAATTTTCACAGATAGTCCGAATAGAAGTAGTTTATTTACGATTGGAAAGATCATCCATCATCATATAAGCTTTCCTTCTGCCAAAGAAGGCAGTGTATCGATCGTCTACACAATCCAGTTCATCACTTCATCAGAAGGGGGTGGATTAGAACGCACCAGCAACACAAGACAAGGTACAGACTGTCGCCCCCTCCTCACTCGTTCCACGACGTCCACATTAATCAAACAATCCCTGCATGTACATTTTTTGCATCGATCTTCTCCTAATCACCATAGTTCAGTGACAGCAGACGCAGCGCGGAACAAGACCAAGTCCTGTGTCACATCGGATAAGGTCGCTGGGTCAGAGAAGCAGCAGATTGACCCTTAAGGGACTTTGACAAATTGTCGATTGATCCTTTTAGCTTCCGTAGGGGAAGGCGCTAAGCAGCCCCCGAGCGACACTATTTAGCTATCCACGTCAAGCTCTCCTGTTCTCAATGAATTTCATTGTAATCTGGATGTGTGTCGCTCTAAAAACTGGCGTTCTACGTTTTTTTTTCTTCTTTCGTTGGCTCGTCCACGGCCTTGGTACTTACGAATAAATGGATCCACTGTTGGCCGAAGCAGACTTTTTTGAACAAGATAGCGGGGCTCTGGGAAGGATAGGAAAAGCAAGGGAGAGAGAGAGAGAAAGGTCAAAGAGAGGATGCTAGAAACGTTTCCGCGTGATAAGATAAGCGCCGCCGCGGCGTATCAGCTGAACCTGCGAGTTGCACCGCTGCATCTATCTCTATCGCCTATACCTCCTACCTCGTCCTGTATTCCCTATATACTTATATATTCTGCAGTTCGAGGGGAACGCCTTAGAACAAGAAACGATTCCATACACCCCTTCGAGCTTTGTGTAACACGCCCGGAAGTTGTCAGATGTGAGTAACGGTATCTCGCATCAACTTTTTTTCTGTCTGTGCAAAACTATATTGTCTCGTTGTAAATAATTTCTTAAAATAAATTGAGAATGTACTTAATCAGTGATAAAGCTTATTTATGAACCCATAAGGCGCATAACAGCAGTAATGTTTGAATTGGAGTTTTTTATGCAGATTCCGGTCACGCGAAATGAAATTAATTATTACAAGCGGAATCTGTCATAGTAAGGAGGGTTCGAAAAGTGATTTAAAAATAGTTTGGATAACCGTTAATGTAACTATGAACTCATCGGTTCGGTGGAAAAAGGTCTCATCTGAGTTTTGAGTTTGGAAAAGGCCCTAACTAAAATTTGAGTTTGTAAAAGACCTTATCTTGCGATCATATTTTTTTATTTCAACTTCAAGTTTAAGGTAGCAATGATGCAGAAAATTAAAATTATGAATAAATAAATAATAATAATGATAATCTTACTGTAACAGTAAGAAACTGGTTATAGAGATAATTTTTAATCAATTACAAAATACGTGGAATGCAGCTTGAAACAATGTTAAACTATGAATTGTTCAAATCTTATAGTTAACAAATGACTGTATTCAAAGGAAACGCAACGGGTAAAGTAATTTTCATTGCTATACATTTTTGTTCAATTTCTCGACGGAAACAGTCTCTCGAGTGCATCAGCGAGCACCCCATAAAATAGACGCTCATATAGTTACCCAGCGTCACGCTTATATACAAATGCAAGCTGAAATATCCTATTTCCTACAAAAGGTTTCCTCCGCACAAAAAACTTTTAGCTCGTCGGGCCGCGCAGGAGGAAGCTATATCCTTTTCACGAGGAAACCCGAGTTGCAGAGCCACGAGCAGCCGAGTATACATGTATATATACGTAAGAACAGGCTCTTGGGAGAGCTCGTTCGCCGACGTTGCGCACGCAGACCCGTAGTAAATATATAGTCGCACTACGGCGCGGCAGGCTAAAACGGCTCGATAAAGAATTCGTTAGTCGGCTTAAGTGCCTTCCTGCACCGCTCGCTCGCGCGGCCCAAGCTTATCCGGGACACGTGTTCGGCGCACTTATGAACAACAGGTGAGGAGCGCACACTCCCAACACACACTCTGTCCGCCTCCCACGTGTCGACGCCGTCTTCCAAGGTGGATAACGCACCCCGTTCGTTACTCGAGTCTATACGTATGGCAAGGGTATATTTCCGGAAGTCGTGTCCGAGGCGCTTGTCGTCTGTTATGGAGTGTAGGAGCCCTTGTGTGCCGCTGGGAGAGGGAGGAAGACGACTTTCTGGAGGGAAGCGATGAGGGTTGTATATAAGATGCGCGGTGCGCACGTGCGACATTCTATATAGAGGCGCCGCGATGAGTCAGGTAAGAGGGATCGCTATGATGGACGGCCCACGTGCATTCCATTATTTCCTTTTAGTCGAGTATAGGAGCTTATACGAAGCAGATTGCACTTATACTTATCCGATGTATATGCGCGCTTGGAACACTATTGCGTCGTCGCTGTCTTTGCCGAGCGATGGAAGGTTTCCTGTTACTTTTACCAAGTGCGAGATGAGGGCTTGCGAGGCGTTTCACTTTGGTGCAGGATGTTATATATAAGGATGGGGGAGTTTGGACTTTTCAACACGGCTTAGCGAATGCGCGCTGTGTAGAATTTTAATGCGTTCATTGCGTAGTTCTTATAGATTATTATCCAAAGTCATGGACAAGAAAATATTTAAATGCGCCCGGAGTTAAAGCTACGCGCAAAAGAGTTACAGAATGATGGATACCTATTATATGCATCAGTTTTAGTTGCATTCCGTAAGAAAATATTCTATTTCTCCACCTGTCGATTTACCCGAACATGCTCATCTTCTTTTCAATTACTCTCAATGCATTAGGTATATAGCATTTGCCAGACATTCACAAATCGACATTTAATTCTCCATTATTACTTTCTCTGTAGGACTTACAAACATGACTGCAGTATCAATTACGCGATCCTGTCGAGCATTATAACTTGAATTTCAAAGCGATTCAAAAACTTCAACCAGCCCGGAGTCCCTTCTACCGGTATGACGCGTATATAAGCTCCAGACAAGAAAAAGACGCGGGATTCGAAGAAAATTCGCGCAATCGGTACGAGGTGGCTCGCAGACGTCGGATTGGCAGCTTATTAAGTCGTCAACAAAAATCTATCCTGCCCAACTCTCTGAATCCGAGAAGGACGGACGCGATGTTAACGCAGCCGGTCCAACTCTCGCGAAACTGTCGGGGAGAGAAGTTTAGATTCATATACATATAAGCGTGCACGTATAGAGGTATATGCATGTGTATATATATATAGAGTGTGCGGACGCGTCGACGAGCAGCTTGACGAGCAACGCCGTAAATTGAGTTCGCGCGCGCGCCTGCTGCCAATAAAAATTCAATAACGGATTCCCCGCGAGCGAGCGCGTGCGGTTTTTGTCGAGAAGTCCGGAGGCCGTTTCTCTCTCTCTCTCTCTCTCTCTCTCTCTCTTTCTCTCACTCCCTTTTCCTGTTCTCTCGCTTCCACTCACGAGAGAGAGAGAGAGAGAGTTACCTCTCGCCCTCGAAAATAGCCGATGCTATCGGAGCCCGCAGGACAACGAAATGCTGCCGGCTTGACACTCGTCGAATTTACCATTTGCGGATTTTCACATCAACGCTCTTTTACTTCTCTCTCTCTCTCTCTCTCTCTCTCTCTCTCTCCCTTTCTCTATCTTTCTCTATCTTTCTCTATCTTTCTCTTTCTATCTCCGTCTGACTCGGTGATTCTCTTTTTTTTTCGCGTTTTCAGCTATTGTGAGCGCGGCTCACTTTTTGGGTATTTGAAAAATGTACTGCACAACTTGTGAAATGCACTCCCTGATTTTTTTACTACATGCTGCATATATTTACAATACATATAACATTTCTCATTAGAGACTTTTAATGTGTCTTTAATTAGGAAAATCTAGTAAAGATAGACTTAATATTATGTTTTACCCGCACCTAGTAAGATCTTTCAAGTCTATTAATGTTTATCAGTCTGCAGTTTACAAGTAACATTCAAGCACTGTATACATCCTAACGTTGAATGTGCTAAAAACAAAATAATGGTGAAAATCATTTTGGTCATCACGAAGTCCTGGAAATTATTTTTCGCGCGAATCGGCATATCCATTTTATACACCGATCCATTGAACAGTCTCAGCATCGGGCCACAATACATCTTTTATTCAGAAATTTCCATTCTTCTTATTCCCGCGGCTACATATCGATGAGCTCGCTGGTCCGCGCCGAAAAGTTTGGGAGAAATACTCGCCGAAGAAGAGATAAATTTCGCCTGCCTCGGGTTCATTGCGATGCACATGATGACTCTTGCGCGGTGCGCAAGCAGATAGAGAGACCGAGCCAACCGATTGTCCGCGATAAAGGAGAAATTCCAGGAATCTCGGCAATCTCCGGTACGCGCTAAGATCAATTCGCTGTCGATTATAGTCGAATTCTCTGCCACTTCCCTATTCTTGCATCCCCCTTGTGACATGGCCATACACGCATGCAGTCACACGAACTCGCGTGGTACAAAGGGAGCAAAGCTTATCGGTGCGCTGAATCTTAAATGGTGGTGTATTTTGAGGTTCGTTGATGCACACTGCAAATTCGGTTGGAAAAATTTATTAAGCTTTAGTATAGTTGCTAACACTGCATTAATTACTGTTATTTACGTAATATACTTGTACCAAAATCTCATTATACCTTTCCCATAATATTTTCTAAATTTTTATCCATATGTTAATCTGCAAATGAGAATTTTATCGAGATTTACATATCGGCAGAGAACTGATAAAAATACACGAGTGCAATTAATTTGTATTGTTCGCAGTTTTGCTGAAAACTATATTGAACGAAAAAAAGTGCATAAACAAACTCGCACCAATATTTGCTATCTGGATTATACGACTAGCGGATTGAAAATACACTAGGTTGGTTTCACAGGTCGAACAAAAAAAAACAGAAGAAAAAAATCGCGTGCGCGGCTGCCAATCCGTGTGGCGAAGCTCTCTGCGTTCGCCGCTGCATATCGAGCAAACTTTCGTGACACTGTTGCATATATCCGCGCGCGGCATATAAACATATCGCGACGGAATTTCGTGTTGGTGAAGCGGCAGCGGCGACGGCGGCGTCGGAGGCAGCGAGGCAACGAAGACGGAGAGTGGCAGCGGTGCTGCTATTCGCTTCGAGAAAAAGAGACCGAGTAGAGGTTGTGCACTCGTCTCGTTCTCTCATCTGGTCCAGGGTCTTCTCTCTTTAATGCTCTTAATCTCTTCTTTCTCTCTCTCTCTCTCTTTCTCGCTCAGTGAGTACCCCTGGGGGCCCGGTTTTCACGATCGCTAATGAGATTCCGAATGTCAAAACTCGAAGTGGAGCCTTCCCAAACACAGACGGCCCCCAAATAACGGATCGCGCCGATTAGATGGAACGATAAGGTACGGGGCCAGTTATACCGAGTGAGGCGAACGACACACAGGTATACAATATGTAAGAGGTACCCTTTCTCACTCACTCACTCTCTCTCTCCCATCCCCTCTCTCTTTCTTTCTTTCTTTCTCTTTATTTCGTGCTCTCGCTCTTTTTACGTCCACATAAATTTCGACGCATCAAACTCGTGCGCTTTATTATTAATGGAAATTTTGAAATTCGCCATCTCCGTTCGTCGTCCATAATTGACAGTAATGCGATTCTTCGACGTTTGATCCACTTGTTTCCTCCTGGTGTAGGTACAGATTGAAAGAAGGAAGATGGATAGAGCGATTGGATTAGCCGACTTATTCATAGCTCGTGCATGACATGACAAGCAATATTTATGCTCGTTTTTTTTCTTTAGTAGCGAAGCTGTTTATTTATATAAATTATCGATTATTTTTAACCTTGACGTTTGTTGCACATAAATTCAAAGTTGTCAGCACATGATTGGAATATTTAAAAATTTGGTTTCGTTATACTAATTTTGGTACTCAAGGTTCGAACATCACTTAATTGACAGTCGGGTGATTCATCATTCGATTTGCGTTACTTTTTCGAAATGGAGGAAAAAGCGAAAAAAATGGAGCGGAAGAAGCAGCAGACATGTAGAGAGAACGAAAGAAAGAGAGAGAGAGAGAGAGAGAGAGAGAGAGAGAGAAGAGAAAAAGTTTAAAAAAAGAGCAAGAAGAGCGAGCGAGAGAAAGAGAGCGAGGGCGTAGCGGGGGAGGACGTAGCGGGCAGAAAAGATAAAGAGAGGACTAAAGAGCGGAGATTAGCGCTAATGCACCATCGGGGCAATGGGATGGGACGAAGAGCGGAGAGAGGAGAAGAGAGAGAGAGAGAGAGAGAGAGAGAGAGAGAGATGGGGGCGAGGTCCATCGTATCTCTCATATTTCAGACCCCCGTGACGTCGTCCGAGATACCGAATCATTCCCACCTAGAGCGACGTTATTTTTAGGAGGTTCCTCTCTTCCTCTCTCGCTGGCGCGCATACATACACACACACGCACGTACCTCTTACAAATTCTATATATCCCCTCTCTCTCTCTCTTTCTCTTTTACGCTCGTCTCTCTTTTCCACTTTGGTCGCAGCCACGTATAATCTCGGCCCATTACCTCATCCCTTTACACGTTCGATAAGGTCGCTGAAAGCCCGCAGAGATCTTATCTACAGACGCAGGAAAAACTCTTTGGAGATTCCACACGTACACGCATGCTACACAGACATAGGCTACTGCCGCTTATACTTTTCCTTTGTTTGCGGCCCCGTTTTTTCTTCTATATAGGCCTCATTTTTAGAGGGAGAGAGCTATACGGGATTATGAAACTCGCGGAAATTCAGTTTTTGAAATCTCGAATGATATTGTGCATGAAGAGATCGGATTGCCAGTTAAGTGGCTGGAGCAGTTTTGTTTCCGGTAAAAGGTGAATCTCTCTGGTGCTTATCTGCTCTGGAATCGCTTATGCCGCGCGCGCTATAATGGCTGGCGGCTGTGTGAGGTTTGTTTGCGTCCTTGAGGCGAGCGATCTGTATCGCTCGAACTACCGGTTTTTCAGTTCGAACAACATTTCTAATAATTGTATTCTGTATATAACGCTGGGAGGGAAAAAATTCCACTGTTGATTGGTGGGTGCGATAGTCATGCTTGTCACCAGAACTGAAACTTACCGAGCAACATTTTAATCCTTTCTTTTTTCTTGTTTCTGTACTTTATACGAATATTAAGAATTTTAGTTGTTTTTTGTCAGTCTTTATTAATTTGGTTTGTTCGTTGTATACATTATATATACTTATTTATGCTTGATAAGAACATTTTCTGTTGAAGGGTTATTTTTTAGTGCAATATCGCGAAAAAGGACTTGCAGCAAAAAAGTAATCACTTTCTAAGTATATCTTTCTTCATTTTTTGAGTCACGTGAGAAATTGAGGTATTAATAAAAATAATAATAGTATAAAAGCTTTTGTATGATGAATGAATATATGTTAATCAAGTGCAATGATTAATGTATATATTCTTAGTAGTATTGATCTCGTTTGAAAAAATTTCTTTGTAGTCAAGCAAAAGAACTAGATCGTCATTGTATTGTTCAATATTATAATAACTATTTTATTAATCTTAAAAAAAATTGTTAACAACAACGCTATAGGTAAATATCTGGAAAGATGAAGTAAACTAGAGTGACATAATAAAATTATAAATAATTTATTGGATAAGAAATGAGAAATTCGTGTTGGCGTCTGGTGATATACGGTAATTTCGCATCGCTTAACACAAATTACATACGCGAGCTGCAATGTTTGTAATCTTAATTCGAAATCTTAAAAAATTCAAAGTATAAAGTCCCATTTGATTATATTTTTTAAATGATATATGAGCCTCTGTCGTGGTAGAAAATCATAAAGCTCTAATTGATGAACAGTAATTATATCGATTCCGCTGCGTAACTTATGGTTTAATATTGATTAGTTCATTAAATCGGCTAAACCCCTTATTTAAAACTCTTACTTGATGGTAGACTATGAAAAGGAACATTCCTTGAATATTCTAAAAATTTCTCAACTGTAAATTATTTGCACTAATAATTAATGAGTATAAGGGTTTTTAATGTATTGAATTTAACAACTAAATAATTATTGTCAGAACCGGTAAGGTAGAAATATTTCCGACCATAGTACACCTTAAACATTTAAAACAAATGAAAATTCTACTAAATTATTTCAACCAAGAAACATATTCCTCGCATCACCTTCTAAATATACCTAATACAAATATCAATATTACTATACATAGTAATATTAACAAGCATATATGAAAATAAATAACGTATCATTTTGATTTATAAAAGGGGGAGAAGGAGGGAGGAGAAAAAGCAGTGGAAAAATTATCGGCGACTCCGCTATCGAAATTTTTGCGCGCAGCCAGAAGCTTAAGAAATCACGATTTGTTCGGCTGGTGTTGCTTTAATAGAAACGTAGGGCGATAAATAATATTTCACGATGCAAATTCGAGCGCAAGAGAAAAAGGCGAAAAAGAAATCGCGCGAGGAAGGGAAAGAGAAAGGCAGAGCGAGAGGGAAACAGTGCGAGCGCAAGAGAGACAGAGAGAGAGAGAGAGAGAGAGAGAAGAGAGGACCGACAGGAAGAGAAATTGAGTTACAGTGCGGAGAAGGCGCGATAACACACGCCGCGAATTTTCATTCGAACATCCTGATAACGGCCTAATGGCTCAAACTTGCTCTCTCTCTCTCTCTCTCTCTCTCTCTCTCTCGCATACATTGCACACACACACACACACATTCTCTTTCTCTTTCAGTCGCCCCCTTCGCTTTGCTATATACTTGGCTCGCGCGCGCGTCGGCAAACTCAATGAATTCGAAAGCGATAATGCAAACTCTCCTCGAAGAACATTCGGCGAACGAGGTGGCGCTTCTGCTGCCGCTGCGAGTATATTATATCGCGTCTAATCGGGTCATAGAAGCGAGCGGACGAACGAGCGGCTGCAGACGAGCGAGAGTAAGTGTATGTATATATAGCTCGCCTCCTGCGAGCGAATCGACGATGCCTGAGCCTTACATCGATGCTCGTG
>UELV01177635.1:0-14959 GCA_900490015.1 Megastigmus stigmatizans | reverse complement strand
CCCCCCCCCCTAACCCACCCCTCCCCTTCTCCCGCTCCCCTATCTCTCTTTCTCTCTCTCTCTCTCGGCTAGCGCAACTAATTTTCAGCGAGAACCAGCGAGATTTATAGCGGCGAGAGTATCTCCGCGCGCTTGTGCTCACCTCTGGTATACACGGCTGCTGCCGCTGCCGCTGCCGCTGCTGGTCGTCGGTGGCTACGAAATCCCCGTAAATCGAGTTGCGGTGCCCGCTGGTACTGCATATGGCATCGCGCGAGACCGAGCGCGAATTTTACAAGGTCGGGATTTACTGGCCGGCGATGAAAAGATCGTTCGTTATGCCCGAGCGAACCCGTTGAGTTTTTGCCACTTTATCGCGCGCGCGCGTCGGAGAGAGAGAGAGAGAGAGAGAGAGAGAGGGAGAGAGAGAGAGAACGACGTTGAGTATATAGTTGTTTTTTGGGGGGATTGGAGGTTCGAGTAGACTTTGGAAATCACAGGGAATGGGAATTAATTAGACTCCGATAAGCGCGATGCGAGAGCTATATAGGCCGGAGGATTTGCGTGACTTTTTCCTGCGGTAAGGCAGCAGCTCGCGCACCGCCTGTGTGTGTGCGCCGCGCGGACCCGATAAAGCGCCGAATAATTTAGGTGAGCGGAAAGTGTGGCGAATGATTTTTTGAGTTCCGATTTTTTTTTTTTTTTTTAAATATTGCCTCGCTGTGACATTTTTTCTGTATATATATATATATATATAACTGCCACTATATTCGCGCGTATTTGCGGAAAATCGAGTTTTAAATTGAGTAACACTGTTCGGTGGAGAAATACTAACGAGCCGAATGAATAAATTGGTAGTGCGAGACTTCGGAGCGACTGAAAGCTTTTGCATTAAAAATTTGGAGACATTGTTTCGCGTATCCGACTGTGCACTCAACAATCCCATGACAATGTAATCGCATAGCGATGTAAGTAAATTAAATATTAAATCGTAGAGATATGTTAATGCGCTTGAAAATAATAAATAGTGTATAGCTGTATTAGCAATACGATTTTAACGGCAATTTTTTTTCATGGTTACAGAATTGGTTTTATTGATTCTCTTTTTCCACTGTATGACTGTATTATTATTTATGTCATAACAATTTGAAAACTCAATAGGTATTTTCTTCAAAAGAATGCAGATTGAATATCTTGTACATTAATTTCCCTAATGATAAGTACCTCCTGTATCTCTTAAGTATTTGAATCATATTTATGATAAATTGTATAAATAACACATTCAAATATTTATAGAACATAAACACTCGATTACTCTATTATAATCAATCCCAAAGTCTTATCAACCCACCCCAGGAAGTTAATAACAAGCTTAAGCAGTTCAACCCTTTCGACACCTCATTAATTTCTCTCTCCAAAATCAAAATTCTGCGTGGGTGCAATCCCCGCGATAAAGCAATGTTATTACAAGATTCATCAGTGGGGTCAATAAAACGCTTAGCTCTTAAGTACGTGTGTACACGAAAACTCTTCCCGAGGGGGGTCGGACACACGACGTCGCTCCTCTCATTCTCTCTCTATCTCTTTCTTTTCTCCTTCCTTCCTTTTTGCCGTCGTTCCCCTCCCTCTTCGCATGTAACACGCGCATTCATCTGCGACTACCAGCCGCATGTATATTTTCAGGGAGAGCAAGAGCAAGAGAGAGAGAGAGAGAGAGAGAGTGCGAAAGGCGCGCGACACGCTCATTAAATTCAGAGACGATCCAGCGGCCGCGTGATTTACTTAATGACGTGGTAGCCGCACGCAGCAGAGAGCGAGGCAGTAGGCAGCCAAAGAAAGAGGTGGCCTCCGCTAAGGATTTTCGAAAAGCCCCGCGAGCGATGTTTTGTCAGATGTCGCGCGTGCCAAAACCTTCGAAATTTTTGCAGACGCGCTTACGCTCTGCTTTTTGTCGCTTAGTGTGTGAATGTGTGTGTGTGCGCGCGCGCTTATACGTGCAAGAGAGTGAGAGTGAACGAGCGAACGGGATATTCCACGACTATACTTGCGGCAGAGAGTATTTATAGGGACGCGGATGCTATTTTGGGAGGGGGGGGGGTCGGTAGGCGCATTGATACCAACGCTGAATCGCGGTCACGCAGATGCTTCGTTTATGTGGGCTTGCGCACGTTGCACAACGAGCTTTTTGGTTAAGCCTCAAAGAGATAGTGAGAGAAAGCGCGACAGAGACTTTTCGCGGGAAACTGCTTTAATGTCGGCAAAATGGGCTTCCGCGGAGAATCGCCCTGTCGCTACAATGTGAGTCTTTATGAGATTTTTGGGATTTTGTTCCGGTGATTAATACCACACCGGAATACTCGTTTAGAAATAAGGAGATTATGAAAGAATTCGCTTTGAAATGAAGCCCTCGGGTTGCGCGATATTTAATTAAGTTCAAATAGCCCATTTTTCAAAGTTCAGTTAAAAAAAAGTATAATACCGAGGATAAATTATTAAATTAATATTCAACTGTACTAAAGTATAATATAATATAATATACATTGGAATAATTTAAAAGAATCTGTGTTATTTGAATATTCTATTCTTTCAACTATTTAATAAATTCGGAATGATTGAAATAAAATTTTATTTCATTTATATTCGATGCATAAAATAATATTCGATTTCTATTTATTAACATTACCACCCTGGTAGAAATGTTAAGGAATTCTTAACCAGTTTTTAGCTAGATTTTTTAAATATATTGAATTTTCACTATTATCTCTGGATCTGGGGCCTGCATTAAAGTTAGACACTATATAATTGAAAGTTAGTTCAAAACTGAACAATATAATTCGTGATAAATGATATTTGAAAGTATATTGTTCGCTTAATAGCCACAAAACATTTCCATTTGATTAATATGTTGACCAGTCAAACTCGTCAATTTTCTACCAGGGCAGACCTGAATTTTTTTCGAAATAGAAACATCCTTAAAATATCTCTGGGATGATTAGTGGTCAATTTTTAATCCATTTTGTAATAATAGTAATTTTCGACACTGGTGGGTAAGTTGGCATATTAGCGCGCATGGAACGTTTTTCGCGCGAGCGAAGCGAACTTGCGATTTTTAGGTTAAATTGGTATAAAATTATTTTTTAATTTTTAGTTTGATACATATATATGTTTAAATTGTAAAAACTTGAGTTTGTTTTTCGTAGTTCTACAAAAACTAAAATGATTGTTGTATATTCTAATGAACACTAGGTTTGAAATGATTAATGCATAAAGTTTCTGATTATTGCATACAAACTCATTCATTGACTTATTGACGAAGAAGTGTTTCCTTATTTATCGACAAAAGGATAATACTTCTTTAACTGTATATGAAAAATATAGTAGGAATGCCTGTCACGGCCTTTATTGCGTAATAAACTTTAGGGAATGCAGAATGACGATATTAATTTTATGGTGAGAACTGGTATTCGAGTTAAATACAGTCATTTATAGAATTTAATGGGCATGTGATTGTGTTCTGGCCGGAATGTATTTTGGCTCGAAAACATCTTGTCATCATGAAGAAGAAACAAATAGAAATGTGTGCAGTCACACTAATTTGATTATTCCTACTTTGTTTCGCAATGCGACGCTTGCCAAATGTCCCTTATTCTATTGCCTTTGAATGCCCACCGCGGTGAGAGGACAGCGATTCTGAATCATTGGAATCGCTATGAAATTCACGTCTCGTAGAATCTTCGCGGCAGTTTATTTCGGACATTAAAAGATGCTGAGCTATTCATTAGCGAAAAGTGGACGGTTTATTGCGATATGCTTAGCACTCAGCTAGTTGAGTATTTAAAAGTCCAAATTAATAAGTTTTATTTCAAAGTTAAATTTTAGAAACAATCTAAATGATTATATTAATAAATCGGTATTTAATTTATATTAACTATTTAAATATATTAACTATTAATTGTCTTTAGAACATGCTTAGTATACAGTATGTATAGTAAACGGTACTCGATGAATTTTTTCATAGGCTAAATTAACTTGTCGTAAAGTATCTAGAGCTCTTTTAAATACACTTTACTTGTAAAGTCAATTTAGCTCAAGAAGAAAATACGTCGATTGGCGATTACTCTATGAATATTGCAGAAAAAATATAAAATGTAGGCGCTAGTAGTTATACATTTTGAATAGAAAAAATAAATATTCCAAATTTTTGGTAATTAATAATTAAATCAACTAATGCTAAAAACCCCTCATACATAATTCGCGAACAGCCATAAGGAGAGAACTGATTTTAAAAATATTCGATATTTGGGAGCAAGTTCCCAGCTCTCGACGAGTCAAACCCGAGTCTCCGCATCACTTCATCCACCCACTATATACTGCAAGTTTACGCTTGCAGGCACCACCCAGAGAGAGAAGAGAGAGAGTATCCGTCGGTGTCCGACGATGAACAGATCAACGTCTCGGCGCGAAATTGACACGCGCGCCACATAACGGCATTTATATCGATCAATTCCGCGCTCCGGCGATCTGACCGCCATAAACTGCACGCAAGCTCTTCCTTGGGTCCAGGGCAGTGTGGTAGCGGCGGTCGTTACCTGGCCCCCGAGGCTATGTTTACGCCTATTCCCGGAGAATAAAGCCTCGCACACGACCTCAGCCACTTGATAGGAGAGTCGCACCGAAGCTATACTATGTTTGTCTGTGTGTCTGCGCGCGTGTGTGTGTTTGTGTGTGTGTGCGTGCGGTGCGCCGTGTAATACCCGCATTACAGGGCCGTATCATAAAAGCCAGCCTCCATCCTGCGGACCGTTAAAGGGCCATTCTCTGTCTTGCTCTCTTGCTCTGTGCGCGAGCTGCTGTCTATAAAATTCACGAGGCTCGCTTCGTCGAGATTGACGGCAGCTCTCGATTTTTCTTAGTGTGTGGTTGTAGCTGTGTCGTGGCGGGTGTGTGTGGGTCTATGTCGCACGGCCGTCACTGGAAGTGGGGCTCGTCCTTCGATTGAGTTTCTTCGCTTTGTCTCGGGAGGCTGCCGCTGAGTGCGGAGGATCAATCTGTGGTGCTAGAGAGGGAAAGAGCTTTAAGTCCCGAGCGAGAGAGAGAGAGAGAGAGAGAGAGAGAGAGAGAGAGAGAGAGAGAGAGGAACGTTGCATCAACGGTTGTGTGCGGTAATCCCTCGCGACGCGAGAAATGTCGACGACTATTACCCGCGTGCTTGATGTTACGTGTATTCCCGATTCCTTCGATTTTATTTAGGTTGGTTTATTTACAGATTCGTTCGCGAGCTTGAGCACTGCAAACATGTTCGAAGACAACATGTAAAATCTGTGACTAAAGCAAAAACGATGCATAAGCCAAAAAATATATGTAAAAAAAAGAACATCAAAAATTATCCCGAAAATAATGCGAGCGAAGAAAAACAGAACTATGAGAAACATAGTCATAGTCACGCACTGATATGACGTTCAGACCAACTACTACTGGGTCATATATAGCACAGACATCACACACGTACAACGCAACCATACACGTACAGGCTGTCGCTCGCGAAAATGTTCCGCGAGTCATTAAATGTAGCAGAAGCACCAGGACGCGCGCATATATAACACATACTGCTTTCTCTCTCTCTCTCTCTCTCTCTCTCTCTCTCTCTCTCTCTCTCTCTGGAAAGTCAACGTCGGGCAGCTCGGTAATTGCACTTTGGATGTTAACGAAATATATATTCCATCGGCGCGTATCAGAAGTGGGATAATAATCGACTTAGCTTTACGGCGAGTGGGAGGAGGGGCGAGGCAAGCGCGAGGTTTACTATTTCCCTCGGGATAAAGCGAGGAATTTCACACGATTATCGGACTCGTAAATAGGCTACGACGAGAGAGAGAGAGAGAGAGAGAGAGAGAGAGAGAGAGAGAGAGAGAGAGAGAGAGATGGAGAGAGTAGCAGAGAGGGCGAGACAATTTTCGATATCCTCGAGCCAGTGCAGTGCACCGTGCACACTACGCGTATGGGATTTTCACATCTGAAGTAAGTGCTGTACGCGCAAACTCGCGCCGGATTGAATTACCTCGTAGGATTTTATCTTGAAGATATTTTTACTTTGTTATTTTTACTGCGCTTAGAGCATAATGTTATGGATCGTTTGCATTGTGCTGTCTTGAAGATTGCTCGAGACCGCCGTTTATTTATTTACACTTCAAAATGTCCTTATTATGCTAGAGATGATTTGAATACAGTAGCTTTGAATTGCTATTGATACTGTTGAATCTAAGGCGTATTTATTTTAAAAAACTGTTTTAAAAAAAATCTGATCTTTATTTTTCTTTCTTAAAAATCTGACATTTAGTCTTATTAAGTTCAATGGCAGACAATTAAAACAAAAAAAAAACATTTTACTAAAAATGTTTTAGAGTAAATTGATTGTTTTTCCGATGCATATATAATACTATTTTGCAATCACAGTATAAACTGGATTTTTGAATAAGAGTGAATTGCCATATATTTTACACAAAAATGTTTGCATCGCTAAGTTGAGTGGCTCTAAAACTGGATAGTTTTAAATAAACCAAATATACTTCAATAAGTAAAAATTTATGAATATTTTAGAACAACAATTCCAACGGTTACACAGCAACCAACGGCAGCAGTTCAAGCATCGCAACCAACAGTCTACCAACGACTATACAATCACAACTGCAAATAAAACTGTTGAAGCAGTCGCATTATTAAAATTTATAAATGCCTTTCCTCGTCAAATGGGGGCCGCGCGCTCATTAGAAAAAAAAGCAAGCCCGAAAAGAACATCCTCGTAACAAGCGCAGCCAAGGCATCCGAGAGAGCTTAACTCCCGGTCCCAGAGCCCAGAAGCAGAAGTATACAACTATTATTTGCCGAGAACATTTCCTCGGTGTAGGGCGGTTACCGCTATACCTGTGAGTGCGCGCGCGCGTGTGCTTCTTAATTGCGACCGTACGTTTTATCGACGCGAGCGAGCTTCCTCCTCCGACTTGAAAACCGTATAACGTAGCGAGCGAGCGAGCGCGCACCGGGTGGTTATGCCTCGACACATAAAGGAGATGTGCTCGTTTGTGTGCGTGTGTGTGTGTGAGAGAGAGAGAGAGAGAGAGAGAGAGTACGCGCAGCCGGTGCGGTTAATCGAAGAATAAATAAGGGCGCGCGCGCGCGCACGTGAGTGTAGGTATGAAAGGCGCTCGGGCGCCGTGGACTCACGCTGTGCTCCGCGGGTGTGCTTAACGCGGATATCGCGTGCGGAACGCACCGCATCGTCGTAGGATGACGCGCGCGCGAGCGAGCGAGCGGATATATACCGTGTCGAGGCGCCTCCCCGTATGTGGCGATGGCAAATATATATCGGCGCTGTTACCCACTTACACTGGCGTTGCCTCGATTTCTCCTACCTCCCCTTCCCGCCCCCTTCTCCTCTTCATTATCTATTATGTTGAACGCTGTTAGATTTATTTGTGGAGTTTTTTTGTTTTTGCACCTCTATGCCGATCTGAGAGATTTATCGGCAACTGCAAGCTAAGCTGTGCGAGCTGCGCGTATCGGCCAATCGTTTGCGTTATTAATTAACTTACTTGTGGATCTGGTATTGAGTACGGGATGCGTTATAGTTATTGATGTGGAAACACCGATCATTTTGACGTGAGCTGCTGCGAAGAATTTTATCGGTGCAATTGATGATTGTGCGCGCGCTTAGACGAATTTCATTTTCGTCCGTCTAGTTTCGTCTATTACTACTGCGCGCTATTCATCGATTTAGCTGATTGGAGGCTTAGAATATACTATCAAAATCTGTTCAATTATAGACATGAATTTTGCGTGTGATTTGGGTACTAATTTCAAAATTTGACACATAAACATTTATTATTTCAAAGGTTTATAGAAGTATTTCTGTTACATTTGTTGTTTTTTTTTAGAACAAAGTACAAGGATGTTGCATCCAATATAAGTATTCCGAATAATCACAGAGTTCGTTACCAGCTCATAAACGAGTTAATCCAAATTTTCATAGATTAATTTAACAAAATAATTATTGGCTTGTAATAAATTACCAATGCACGTGTTTAGTAACATGTGCGTAAGATCCTATACTATCAACACATTCAATATGAAGCATTCAACGATAACGAGCTAAATTAACAGCTTGTCAATTATACGCCTCCTACACAGTCTCTCCAGATTTTACGTCACCCGTCTCTCTGTACACATATAATATACAAGATTAATTTTCAGCAAGCAGCTGAATAAGCTAAAGATCCTCCATTGTCAGCAAACGTCGAGTTTTGAATATATAATAAGTCTTCCCTCGTCAGCGTTTGCTTTAATGGTGGAAGAATGTCTGTTAATTAACTTCTACGCCATTAAATTAGTAATCATCAATAAACCATCATCAATCACTTTCTTGTCGCGCTTATTTAAGAAAATCAAACGTAAAGCGTATGCTGCAAACGGAGCACGAGCATCTAAGCTCGCGCACCTTCCCTACTCGCCCTCCTGGAGAGCTGATAAGAATGCAACGCCTTACACACATACATAAGACACAGTCACGGTGAATCTCATGCCACTACTGCTACTGACGAACGCGCCTTTCACTCTATCTGATAAATTGCTCCTCCCCTGCTGTTGCTTTGGGCGTATACAACAAACCCTTTCTTGGACCTCACACCCAACACGTTTTTGCTATTGCTTTTTACCTATATCTTTTTGCTGCGTTAGAGATAGTCTAGTGAGGATTTCTATTGCCGATGCTGCAGGTGAAAAAAAGGTGGTAGACTGACTCTGAGAAAAGGATAAACTTTAAGTGCAGAATTGATTTATTCCTTGCTGCTGAGCTACTACTGGATTATATAAGGTGAGCTCGAATAGTTGGAGTCGTAAAGATTTACTCTGGATGTTGAAGTCGGATGATCAGGCACTATGCCAAATTGATTACAGAAGTAGACGAGAGAAATTTTAAAAGTAGCTTTACAAGTTTTTCTATTTACTTTGCCCACATGATGAAAATTTTTGGTTGAAACGAGCGTGAAGATTCAGAAATGGAAATTTTCACATTTTACATCAGCTAACGACATCTATTGCGAGATTGGCCAAATAGTTCTAGCCACAAGATAACGAGTAGTTTTCGAGGATAACCAATTATTTTTGAGAAAAAATCTGAAAAAACTTCATATAGTTCAAAGACTTGTTACGCAAAATTAATATCGCATTAAATCGCATATTGTCTTTATGCACAATTAATGAACTATCTGAATATTTAAGTTGAGCTTCATGAATTTAACGATTACTTTATAAATATAATTCAGAATGAAGTGAATCCATAAAACAAAATGATATTTCTGGAACATTTAATTTCATTCTGTAACCTCATTTATTCAAATGAATTTCATGGATTCTTACAATAAATGAATTTTATTGTTAATTCAAACGTATAAATTTGGATTGTTGGATTAATAATAAAATCTTTACTTAGTTGGTTACTAGACGCCGTTGGTAGTATATTGACGCATTCAGTGTATATATAATCAACATTCTATATTGGACAGGTGCAATTTAATTTATACATTAGATTGTACTTAATTTTTTTTTTCATTTTCAATAAATTTCGATTGATTATAATATAATAAATAATTAATAATAAAATGCTCTTCGTTTGACGCGAATTTAATAAAGTTTCGCATTCCGCATGACATTATCCTAAAATTTATGGATTAATAACTCTTGCAATTATATTCCATTTAAGCCGCCAATTTCGAGAGTGTCGATAAAGAATGACGATCGCCAACTTTGGTACGTAGCATGAAGCTTATCGCTCAATAAATTCTACTTCTAAGGAATAAAGCTGCTAGTCTAGTTCTTCCTCTCTTCTCTATCTTCTCTCCTCTCTCTCTCTCTCTCTCTCTCTCTCTCTCTCTCTCTCCTCCCTTTCTTTCTCGGTCTACCTTATCACTCTTCGCTTTGCTTCTTCTCCTTGGAGCTTCACTTCACCCGTTCCTCTCTTTCCCCCCTCCTCTCTCTTTTAGCTCTGACTTCGCGCCTGGTCCAACGCTCGCTCGAAGACCTTGGTAATTATTGTCCGTCGAGTTCCAACTAAATTTTCCACTAACTATAATTTACGATCGAATTAACAGAATGTATGTCGACTGAGTTATCGACTCGAATTTTCCTTTTCTTTTCGAATTTACAGGAAAAGTGCTTTTCCAAAGTTTATAAAGTATTCCTAGACCTTGATAATATTAATTTTTTATTTTTTTTAAATGATTGTTCCGATTACCTTTTACGTGAAGGTGAATGTTACTTTCAATTCTTATTTATTATTGTTTCCTAAAATTTTTTAGCGTGCGATAAATATTGTAAAACGCCCGCTCGTCACCGCAGACGGTCTAAAAACGGTCACTTTAAACTCGCTTAATGGGTTGAAAAAACGCAATAATCGTGCATGTATTAAAAAACATATACATTATATACTATATTTTTTTCGAGTAACCACATTTTTTCTCTAGTCTCAAATCGTCTCACATAATCGAGATCAGTTAGCGTCGACCTCGCTTAGACTCTTGGGATAGTTAGTTCATTAGAGAATCTTTTTAGCCGAAGATAGAAGATAGAGGATTACGTTTGTACTAAAGAACGTAACCACAGCGCGTGTATTTTTATTGATAAGTTTTCCACGGGAAATGAGTCGATAATGGGGTACCTTAACGAACGTAACAAACTTTGTTTTTTTATCGTTACAAAGATTTATTCAACAAATCGAATACAACGGTATCTCGTTAAATCAAGCTTTCTTTATTTCAAATGTAAATAAATCGTTTACAGTGAATATTTATCTTTTGAAATTGAATACAAAAATTTATTGTTTATAACATTTTTATGGCAATTGCAAATAAAGTAGGTAGGTATTGTAAATTGGAATATTGGTTTGTTCTAAAACGAATGCCTCGTTTTTGCAGGCACATTTATTATACGACGAAAAAAAACTCCTTCCTCGATAATCTGCCACCTCGAACAATAATAGCCACACTAAGACGGATCGCTAATTGAAATTTCAATGCTGCGAGGGCAAACTTTCAAGTTAAAACTACGTAAATTAAAGAAACTTGTCGCAAGACAGGTCAATTCTTCCTAACCATATCGACGTAATCGCGCATCACAAGAAGGGTAGCTTTACTCAGCACTCTCATTCTCTCTGTCTTTCTCTTCTGTATCATCGAACAGGTTCTATTGGATCCGAGGCAGCCGAGTCACACGGCTACGCGTGCCGACCATAGATCAAGCGAAAGACCTTTAGACCTCGCTCTCCGACCCTCATGCCACACACGGGCTAACCATTAATTTACGACCCGCAGAGTCACCGCCCCCCATTTGGTCATAGGATTCTCGCAACCGCGTGTCCCTTTGCGGTGCGAAGATATGAGAACTAGACGCATTGAGAGATTCGGGCGGTTATTCTCTATCTTTCCTGGGTGCATTTAGCTGATCTGTGTGTTACACCCTCTCTCTAGCATTTTCTCGATTCATCTATCGGCAAAGGTGCCAGGCTCTGCTCCTAAACCCTTTCACTATACGCGCCTATATCTTTCCGCACTTTCTATCTCCGGCTATTCCCTTTTATGTCCGGCCCTGCGGCGGCCTTTCAGACGTTGCCCATCCGTTTGTAGCCAAGACGGCAGCTAGCGATACAGACTTGAGTGGTGGAAGGTCGGTGGGAAATCGTTTTGACTGATGAATAGTTTTGTTTCGTGCGGCCATTGTGAGCGAGAAATCGAGCGTTACGAGAAACGACGTGTTGCGAGTATAATGAATTATGAGCGTTCGAGTATCTTAAAGCTGCGATATTTAGGTAAAAAGATTTTCTGCGTCAAAAATAAATGGATGAAAATTAAAAGAAAATTAGAGATATTTATTACAATTTCAAAATAATCTACATACCAATTTAATATTATTTGTATTTATTCTTAAAATTTGAAAGCCAATAACAACTAACACAAACAAACGTATCCTAATGTTTTAATATCGATTATTCTATATTTTATATTTATACAGCATAAGTTTATTAATTATTAAACGATAATTTTGATCTTTGAAATTTCCTTGAATAGGTAGTACGTGTTCACGTATAATATGTGTGAATTGGAATGCAGTCAATCCTGAGCCATCTGTCTGCATAATATAAACACATATTAGCTTAGAGAACATGTGTAGGTATGTTTACATGTTTAATTTGCACAATTAGAGAAAAGGGATAAGGGATGGATGAATTGACAATGATGATGGTATGAATAATTTGAAAAACTTATTCCATAAATTACCGTGCTATTTAAATTTTCACAACAGGCATGGGCTCTTTGTCTATCTCATAAACATTCTATAATTGAATATATCCTTTTCTTATTCCATCAATGATCTTCTTGCATTAAGAGTTAAAAAGTAATCAACAAATCACACATTGGTATGTAATTCATGAAAAGTTGTTTCTATCTTTAGAAGGTATTATTTCTGTGTGTTATTTCAACCCAACTTGTATACTATTAACAACAATGTTCATTAATAACATTGTTGTCAACCCAGTGACCACGGGGCATTGGAATTGCATTCTAGGCGTTATCTCAATGGGATCGGGGCATAAGCAAGCGCCTCAACCAATTTGGCACTGATTCTCCGACTGGTTGCCGAAGCGAAGTATTCTAAGCATTCGGGCGCGCGAATCACAAGTTTCGAATTTCAATTAGCGTCGGAAACCTGACTAATGTCGAAGGATATAGAGCGCGCGCGAGGCACGCCGCGTTTATAACGCGCTCGAGAAAGGAAAGCGGATAGATGAGAGAGACAGGGGAAAAGGGTTAGGGGTGGCACGACGAATGAAACTCCTAATTGTTGGAGGACTTGCCAAAGTGAGAGAGAAGTTAGATAGAAAAGAATAGAGAGAGAGAGAGAGAGAGAGAGAGAGAATGGATGAGAAAGGTAGGAGACACAGGACTTTGATTCTACGGACTTTATTTCAGCTTAAAATAAGCGGGCGTGAATGGGCGCGGCTGTTGCTGCTACTGCTTTATAACTCGAGACAGAAGTAAGTTGTCTTATGTTTCGCTTTATACTTGCCCGGTAACTTTCGAGGAGAGGGCCGCCTTGTATAAGGGAGAGACTGAGTTAAGACATCTCGATTTTCCTTTCTCTCTCTCTCTCTCTCTCTCTCTCTCTCTCTCTCTCTCTCTCTCTCTCTCTCTTGATCTCTCGGCGCGGATTAAAGATGGAGAAGGGAGAGAAATTCAACACCAGCGAAACTTGCCGCGTCGATTTTTTTACTCTTGTATTCCGTGCGAAAAACTTTTAAACGCCGATTACCAAGGCGGAACAGACGTAACTTTATGCCAGCAACTTTTTGGATCTCGAGAGTTTTTACACGCTGTTCCGCATAAAATAATAGTACTGTATTATTCTTGCGGTTATATTATTTTTGTAGGTAATTAAATAAGATCCACGTTAATGTATTGCATTTGAATTATTTGATGTTATATTCTGATTTTAAAACCGTTTATGATTATTTTTGAGAATTGTTTAACTTGATTGGATTGATCATTTGTTCATTATTAGATGGTTTGAAACAGTATCTATTGTCTATTCAATAATTCAATAACATATTTTTAATTGAACTTATTTATTTTTGATTGATCAATTGAAAATATAAAAATTAATTTAATATACAAGTATGAATTTAACTTATAATAGAATATTTAATTTCGACATGTTTGCTGAATGATGATTATTTATAACTCTATAAATATTTTGTTAGCAAGTGAAATATTATTCTATTTATTTTATTGCCTGAAATTATGAAATAAAAAAAGAGAGCAGTTAACAAAGAGGTCGAGTATCCAGGAAAAGAATTTCAGAGGAGAAACACTTCGGATCCCGAAAAGATCTTACGCTATTTATGGATTGACTCAACACTAATATTTTTAGAGATGGTAGCCTTCATACGTCAATCATTTCTTAGCATTTTTCCGGATTGAACGTCATCCACGGTATGATAGTGAAGTAACGAAGAGGAAAAAACAGAGAAGAAAAAAAAGTGTTCGAATTCCCGTCAGAAGGTACAACTTAAACGTTACAAGTGCTCAAACTTATAATCTTCTCGAAATAGCATTAATTTATAATTTTCTTGACGTGTGGAAGCTACTATATGATAAGCTAGTCGTATAAAATACAATCGGATCTTTGTTTGTCACCAATTTGCCAAAATTTTTATAAAAGAGAAAGATAAATGCGTAATAGTACATCCAATTATTTTACACATTTTATTTATTTGGTGCAGAATGTATATCAGCAGAAAAAATAATTTATAAATGATATATAATAAGTAAAGATAGACTTTAATATAAAAAATCAGACAAATTCCATCAAAAGCATTTTACGTTGTAAATCGATTGAACGATATCGGTAAATTACAGACATCAAGCGGCGATATAATTTAAGTTGAGAATTTCAAGCGGTGTTTCCAGTTAACGTGTACTTTATCGACGATTACCATGACACACATGCTCCAAGCATATTATATAATGCGACATAGCTTTTCCGAGAATATTAAGACCCTACTACAATAATCATTATTCTCTTAATAGGCGCTTGTTTAATATTAATAGACCAAATGACGAAAGGGACTCACTCAGCGATAGTGGCACCGAAATTCGAAATCGTGTCTCTGTCGATACGTGCAGTGCTCTCGCGACATCAGCAATACGCGCGATAGTTAATTTAGCCGCAGGATTATTATAATGCAAATGCACCAAGTTCGGGTAATGCCTGCTACCGCCAGGAAATGAATCTGCATAAAATGGATCCTGTAAATTCGTGATTTTCCTTAATTCGTGATGTAGCGGTGCTTTTCTTTCGTTCCGCGATTACGCAAATTGAAATTTAGAATTTCGATGGGCAATTGATTTTCAGCTCATCTTTTCAGAAATACTTA
>UELV01177634.1:3890-19865 GCA_900490015.1 Megastigmus stigmatizans | reverse complement strand
GCGTAGTCTTTCCCTCCAATCCTGGTCGTTGACACTGTTGCAGATTGTCATCGGCCGCGCACACCGTTCTGTATGAGGCTCTTATACTGCGAACAAGATCCTTTATCTGCTTGTGAACGTTGTTTCTGTCGCTTACAAAATCGGTAAGCTCATCTATTTTAGCGCCCAGACAATCAAGCTGGTCTTGCTTACGTTGAACGCAGCTGTTCCAGTTAGATTCCACTGACACAGCTCCTAATGCAGTGGTAGATACTGTATCCGGAGTGGATACCTCTATTCTTGTGTCGTGAGTTTGGCTTCCCCCAAAATCCATGAGGCCAACGTCGGCCACCGGGGCTTTCACCCGATCGGAACTGATGGCGGGATTAGGCTGTGAAGCCATGCCCGCTTGGGGTAGTGTAGTTTTAAGCTCACCGTCCATAGTTTTTTTTTATTTGAGTTCGGGGTTCATTCCCCTAGCTAGTTTTGGTCCACCCCGGGTATTTTATTTCCCCGGTGCCCTTCATATCTGAAGAGCTTTCCCCTATCCGCCACCTGGGGAGGCGCCTGATGCGAGACTAGCAAACTCGACACAGGTGTGTGTGTGTGTGTGTCAATATCTATATATCTGTGTATATGCGTGAGTCGAGGGGTGGATCGGATATAGCTTCCAGGAAATGTAGATTTTTAAGGCATAACTTCAATATGTATCGTTGGCGCAAGCGAGAGTGACTGAACGGAGGCGACGATCATAATCATCGGGATTTTACGTCGAAACAAAACGTGCGAGACGAAGGCTGGGGTGATGGTGGGGTGGAGGGTGAGGAGTTGGTAGAGACGAACTTATTAAAGTGCTTCCGAAGCGCTAGGCGAGAAAAATCTGTCACTGAGTGGTGAAAACGACTTCTATATAAAGTGTATAACTCGATCGACTTTTATATAAGGTGTAGTCGCTGTATACCTTGAGAGTTTTTAAATCATTCGAAATTTAGGCGCTACTTATTATTTCAGATTTTTCAATGTCACACAGCTTATATAGGCTATACTTTAATAGATAATGATATACTAATGGGACATGTCAGTTTATTTTTTTAAATTTATCAATGTTTTTTTTTATTAAAAGATTATTTTGATTTTCTGATTGTTTTTGAAGTCCTATATCGGCTATACGCTACATTGTAATAACCACCCTATTTGAGATGTGAAATAGTGGACCTTGATGTGATATGCATTGATGTGTAGCTCTATTGATAGGTAGATTTTTTTGTCTATATATTATTTAACGTCGCGCTATTTTATGCTTCCACTCGGTGCCAAACACCGACGGAGGTCTTCGGTATGTTTGTAAACAATGACACATGTATAATATTTTACGGAGGTGCTTGTCTGTCGATCGACCGAGACTTAGGCTCGAAACCGCGGGATCTCTGCACTACGAGCCCATTATCGATCTGCCGACTGAACCACCGTAGGCCTCTATATATAGGTAGAAATAAAATTCTTTTTACATACTCGCGCTATAGATTTATCTCTCGCAAAAGTACATGAAAAAGCATCGACTACAGTTTACAGCATCATCAATCTTTCGCAAACCACCGCACAATTCCTTAGCGCCCACATACACACACACGCGTAGGGGAGACCGGGGCAAGTAGGCTACAGAGGTAAGTAGGCGCACTGCTAATAACTCGCTATCTACGATATAAATAGCTGAACTATGTGTACTAGATTCATGTAAACAATGTGTTGTTAATATGCTATGAGTCTCAGTATGATATAAGACGTCGTCCCGATAACAGGTAAGTTTTTGATTTCTTGTATACTCAAAATTTATTTTCTGCTTTTGGAAAAGTATTCACTACAATTTGTATAAATATCTGATAATAAATATTATTATACCATATAGATTATATAGGTAGAGGTGCCTATAGTATATAATACCCCATATAAATTTTTTTTAATTCATGTACTAAACTAAAGTAAACTAAAAGACTAAAGAAAAGAAAACTAAAAGAAAAACTAAAAGAGCAAAAACACCAAAGGATGTAATTTTACGAGGGGTAAAAGAAATCAAATATGAAAGAAAGACAATTCGCGGAACAGCTGAGAAATATGATATTCCATCAAGGAGTTTGACGAGATATTGCAAAAAAGTTAGCTATGAAGAGCTTGAGAGAATGGAAACTGAGTCAAATGCATCGTCAAATCTCTCATTTGGATACAGTAAGAAAAGAATGGTATTTAAAGCTCTATACTGAAAATTGATTCAAATTTAATTTTAAAAATATAAATATTAAATTGTACTTTTATAGATATTTATGGATGATCAAGAACAGAATCTAGAAGATTATGTGAAAAAAGCTTCAGATATTTATTTTGGTTTAACACCCATTGAAGTAAGACGTCTCGCTTACGACTACGCGGTCTCGTTGAAAATCAATATACCGCCAAATTGGATAGAAAAAAGAATTGCAGGAGTTGAATGGTTTACATCTTTTATAAAACGACACAAAGATCTATCGATTCGAACACCGGAAGCAACAAGTTTAGCTAGAGCGTCAGGATAAACATAGTGTAAATATATTTTTTGAAAATTTACAGAATGTATTGAATTGAAATCAACTTGCCGAAGAAAAGAGTGAAAGTGAAAAGAAGAGAGCTAAGAAAAAAGTTCAAGCAGATTCTCAAAAAAAGGTTACAAAGAAATCTGTTAAAAGAAAAGTTTCCACAGAACCAACGAGAAAATCAAATAGAGAATCTGTAAAAAAAATAAAAGTTGAAATGAAAGAAAAAGAGGATTGGGCCTGTCATGTTTGTGATGAACTTTTTTCAGAAAATGTTGACGGAGAATCATGGGTTCAGTGTTTAATATGTAAAGGGTGGGCACATGAAAAGTGCGTAAAAATGAGAAAACATTACATTTGTAGTGAATGTGAAAATTAGTTCATAGGTATAGGTAAAAAGCGTGTTTATGACATATTTATTTTTGTTTAAATTTGTGTTGACGTTTCATATATACATCCATATTACAATTTCTTTCAATATTCACTTCCAAAAATGTTAAAGAATTGTTATTTATGAAAAATAAAGTGTTTCTATCGGGTTTACAAACTTTGAATATCGAATAATTATTTTGAGACAGTTAATTGACCATATTACCCCGTGTCCGGAGCAAGTTGGCAAAATTAAGTAGTGATAAAAAATATAATATAACTTAATAACTATTGATATATTGCACTTTTTATCAATATATAGATAATCTTTAAGGTAAATACTTTAGCTGGAAATTATTATATTTTTGTTCATATTTGATGAGGACGAGTTACCAGCGCATATATAAAAAGTGCGCCTACTTGCCCCGGTCACCCCTATATTGGAAAAAGCCACCGACGATTCTCATCTCGGGTCACGAAGCCGTAGTGGTATTCGTCGTGCTGATTATCTCCCGATTAGTCAACCTTTCTCCAACGCGAATTACTTATTGCGTTTACTCCCGCGAACTATGGGCCGAGAGGCCCCACGTCCAGACTATTATTCGCTCGGCCGAGTATTTTCCACCACGTTTTCCCATCACTCTCTCTCTCTCTCTCTTTCTCCCTCTCGCTGCTGCTACTGCTGCTGCTACTACTAGCGCTATCTTTTCTCGTGCGTTATATGCACGTTGCGCTTATCGTGCTCACGAACTACCCTCGACTATAGTTGCCAGCCGTATAATACTTTTATTTTTATACGCTTCGATGTAACGCATATTTTATTTTAACGCGCGTTATCCTACGCTGTGTTGCTTAATAATCATTCCAGTCTATACCGGTGCGACTTTATTTGTTTCCGAAATTCATTGTCAATTCATTAATATATAGGGATATGTTCGAATTTCGAATTTCGTATATTAAGTGCAATATGTTGATTATAAAAATTCGTCAGTAAATCATCGTTTGTCGCTTGAAATATATATATATAGCCCTTTTATTTAACTACTATTTCCATAAGCAAGACTTAAATGTATAGTAAGACTGAAATTAAAAAAAGTGTATGATATATTGAATCGATTGACACCCCATGCGCAAATATTTCCCACTTCATCTGAACGGGGCACACTTCGACCAAAGTCACGTACGTCAGTGGCATTATTCTCGCGTATGGCCGCGCACTCGCGCTCCATTAAAAGTTCGATGGCCGAATCGTTCGTCCGGAAAGTCGGAAAAAAGGAGAGAGCGAGAGAGAGTCATAGAGATAGAGTGATAGAGAGAGAGAGAGAGAGAGAGAGAGAGAGAGAGAGAGAGAGAGAGAGAGAGAGAGAAAAGAAAGGAGAAAGAGGCGGACATTGAGCAATGGAACGAGAAAAGCAGAAAAACAAGTTTGTAAAGCAGACTCGGCGCGCTTGGCGTTCCGACTAAAATCCGCGCGGCGTACAATATAATTCCCCCCGCGGAAATAACTCGAATTTTCTTTGTGCGCAGACACGATTTCACTCCCTCCCTCCTCCCTTTGGAAAAATAAAATCTCTTTTTTTATCTCTCTCTCTCTCTCTCTCTCTCTCTCTCTCTCGCTGCCTCTCGCTGCCTCTGGCAGAAAAAAAAGTTAGTTGGAGGTAACAAAAAAATTACAGCGAAGGGTATATTGTATCGAAAGAGAGTGAGGGAGAGAAAGGTATACCGCAATAGAAAGCGCAGCGTGTGTGTCGAAATGCACCCTTTTCAACTGCGCACCAAAAGTCTCTCTCTCACTCTCCCGGTTAAATTCGCGCGTAACGCTTCGGCTCCGGCTCTATTTCGGCTTTGTTCACCGCTGCGGATTTCGGGATTAGTTCGCTATAGAGAAATACTAGCGGTCGGGTCATTGTTTCATCTACACACGTTGCTCAGACACCCTTGACGTGTTACACTGATTCGTTACTTTACTGCGAATAATTAATGCATCGGCGCATGCGACTGGATATTTGCAAATCACCTTTTCATATATACTCTCTCAAACTACCGAGGCTTGATATTTTCCTATACGTGAAGTCCCAAAATTTACTCCAACTTTTGTTAGTATATGCGACCGCCTGACGAAATCATAGATAGATTTGATAGCATGGTTGCGACTCGTCGAACAAAGTGGGAAATAGGGAGACAATCTTGGTAAAAAAGTAAACGGGGGTTTCACTCGCGTTTGAAACAATAACTATGGGGTTTATTCTAACTATTAACAGGTCTAGAAAATGTGTGTGTGTGTGTGTGTGTGTGTGTGTGTGTGTGTGTGTGTGTGTGTGTGTGCGTGTGTACGTATCAAGCGCATGTGTCAAACAGCGACGGCTTGAATGACGTCTCGCCAGTTGTTCCTGGTTAGGTCGCGAGTGTAGTGTGGCAAAAAGATAATCCATCGGGAATTTTTGTAAGAAGTGCGACTACGCTCGTGAATCGGACGGATATGCCCGTATCCGTCCGTAATACGAGGATTCCCGAGGTCGCGAACCCACTCTTCTTAACGTTTCGCGGATAAAGTATTCAGGGCCGTAAACTATAAGGCGCGAACTGATGCACGCAAATACTATAATCTATATTATATGCTGTGTACACCTGTATAATCCTTAATATTGAGCCAACGCAATCATTAGGATCGCAATAGCTATAGAATTATTTGGTAAGGGGAAAAAGAAAAATCAGCAGCGATCCAGTAGGTGATGGGCAATTAAATTACGCGAGGCATGTAATTTTAGCTGGAATATTTCAAAATTCGAAGCAGTTTGACGTATAATATACTGCAAGCATATCCGCGAGTAGCGCATCGCGTACTATAACAGCGCGCCACGCATTATGTGCATCTTCCTAGAACGATGGCGAGCTATAGTTTCGATACTCTCTGGGTGTTAAGCTCCTGCTGTAATTATGTGTCGTTATACCGCCGGTATACGAGTACTTGTGAACGATGCGAGCTTTAAGGACTTTGTGGGTGTTAATATATACGTATAGGTGTGCCACCAGCCCAGGCAGCTTGATCCGAGATATTTGTTGCTGAAATGCATAAATCAGTCATGAATTGTTTAGCGGGGAGCTATAAAATATCGAACTCGCGCGCGCGCAGTAACCAAGCCCTGCAAAGCTGTCAGTGTGCGCGGAAGATTAATTTTTGATCGCAGCGAAAACTCCTGCTGACTATAGTAAATATTCGTCGAACGTATAATACTAACTTGGCCTTGTGCCCGTGTTTATGTAATAACAAATTATATATTTTAATGAATAATAATAATCAGGTCAAAGCGGCGAGCTACTAACGTTTTTTTTTAATATTTGGCACTAATTGCTCTATGCAGCGTCCGAAAAAATGGCAAAACATATACCGTATAATATTTCATACATTATAACTTAAATCAACGGCTGATTAACTCTCCAAAAAGCTCATTTTGCCTCAAAAGCTGCAGTACACACGCGGGCGTACACGAATTGAAATGGCATCTCTCACTCGCGAGCAGGCGACTCTCCCCTCGAACATCCTATATATAATTTAACAAATAACGCACGGGGCCGCATTATGAAATCCCGCTCATATACTTTCCTACCCGAGCGCGCGGGGTCGAAATTAATTTTCAACTTTTAATAGAACCAAGAGCGAGAGAGAGAGAGAGAGAGAGAGAGAGAGGCGGGGTGGAGGTTGTAGGTTGGGGGAGGGGGCGGTATACGGTCAGCTTTTGACTGACCTTCGCTCGAGCACCTGATTAAATTATCGAGAGAACTTCGCCGACTATATATACGTCCCGGTACTTTGACCGTGCGCGAGTCTGGATATATATAGTATTTTGGACCCGATGAAACGGTTTCTGAGCAGGAGAGTTTAATTACACGGTGGTCCCGCGAGCGCCAAGCGCGCGTATATTTGTACGTAAATTGTTTACCGCGAAAGTGGAATATGATTTTGGACTTGCGCGAGTTGAGCGCGCGCGAAAGTATGTTAGTCCTGTGCGCGCGTGCAAACGCAAGCGCTCAGCAATTAATGTGCTTTTCATATGATGATAAATTCTCGACTAATTTTCACCCACTCGAAATATATGGCTATACGTTTTTACCCTCGCACAAGCGCTTTCATGTCACTCGCTCCCCCGAATCTTTCTACTTTATTTCAAATGCGTTATGATATTAGCTTAAGTGGAAATGTGTATTTTGTGTCTATACGGGTTAATTATTACAACCGAGATATTAAAAATTGAAGGAGGACACCCTTGAAAGAATTATATAGAATCTATAATTTTATCATTAATTAATGTGTACAGTTACCTTTGCATTTATACTTTCATGTTTCGTGATTCCTTAAGGACATGATAGAGATGATATTTCTACGATATCCAAGCATATACAATTTTAAGAATAAAATATTTTTTATCGAATTCAATAGAAGCTTCACAAGCAGTGGAAGTTATTAATTCTTGTAAAATGTTATAATGAGAAAGGTAATAACCAAAATTTTCGTGTTAATGCTAACGCGCGCGCGACTACGTTATAATTATATAATTATAAAATGTATTCTATATATTTTGTATACTAAGTAAGTGAATACACATCGCTTCTTTTCCCGCGGCCAAAACCCCCACTTTTACGACTGTTACATTAGTCGCAGAAACTTCGATTTCACATTACGACGTCATTTTGAGGTTAAGTGTTGCGAGAGTTATCGTCAGAAGACGTAAAAGTACGAAGTAATAAACTGAGAAGTACGTAGAACATTTCCCAGTACGAGACCGGCGAGCAGTAAACCTTGATTAAAAAATGTAATAAAACGTTCAATTATTTTTATTGCTGTGGCGAGAGGCTGCGGTCGAAATAAACGAAGAGCTTAGATTGGAATATATGCAAATATATATATCAATTTACGCACGCGGTGCTCGTCATATTTTCGTTTTGTAAAACCTCTTCCATATACTTGTTTTTGAGGTCTCCTTCTTGAATCTCCGCTCGAATTCATTGGTTAACATTGAACGATTCATTGCTTCTAATAAATGGATATGAAAAAAATGTTGAACTTCATAGCGCGTATCGGCAACGTAGTTCATTTGGTATTTCTGTGATAGAAAAAGATTGGCAATCTTTCTCCGGATAATCACCGCAGGTCTTGACATCGTGGTAGCTATAGACGCTCACTCATTTTGTGAAAATGAAGTGAAAAAGGGATACGACTGATGCGCTGCGATGGTCATAATGCAAATGATTAGTATAGCTCATTGGGTACAGGTAAGCGGCCTTGAACAAGTCGATATCCAACGGCTGCACATTGTACGTGCAAAAGAACTTTGAGTTCCTAATAGTGTTGGTAAGTAGAATTGCTGTGATAATATTATAATTCGATTAATGGTAATACACAGGTGTATATTCAAAGCCAGCACAATGCAGTGTACACGACAAATTCAGGGCGAGTTCGGTTTCAATTTCGTCGAAATGCAGATTATCAGTGTGAGGGGGAAACGTATACTTTGACTTTTTTGGGAAAAGCACTTAATACGGTAAACTTTCCAGTATCCAAACAACCTTTTCATGAATTATATTTTCTAAATACAACCTTTTAAGGGTAAATAAACTGTAAAAATGTAAGTATTAAAATACCATTTATCGCTAACGGTAGCTAGAATATTGTAATAAATATAAGTTGTAAACGAGTTTTTGACGATTTTATTCCGGTAGAAAGGATCGTGTTCGAGTGATTAATGGGTAATGGAGATTGACCAAAATTTGTAAAAGTCATTAGTAGTCAGTAACCACTATTGTTTTAATGAGTACATTATTGAATAATGAATATGTTGCGTAATCTAATTTATTTTAAGCCCTTCGGTTTTGAAAACAATAGTCGCTAACATAACAAATGTTTGCGACTAGTTTTTAATTATTTTTAAATAAGATTATTCAACATCGGTATACCTATATGCTAAAATTCGTGATGCCTATATTTAAAGTTTTAATATATAGTTTTCTTTACACCGAGTAAAGAATTTAGTTTAATAGATCCATACTTAACAGTACAAATATAAGAATAACAATCTGAATTAGTTGACAACATGTTATATAAGTGTATTAATTAATTAAGTAACAATATCTTCTATATATATACCCCAGCCGAGTACGCGTTTCTCTTCATCGACAAGTTCATTCATCGCAAAAATCATGGCGGCAGCACACCGTGCACCAGTCGCTATACTCTCAGCCAATATGAACTTAAAAAGCACTCAAAAACTCATCGAGATTATACAGGAAAAGCACCAGAGATCAAGGCGTGCAGTGCATGATAACTGTTTGATTATTATTTGCTTAGATGCGGGACTCCCGCAAGTAGATATTGGCGTACATATTAACAAGTAAAGGCATATTGTGCGTGCGGTAAAAGCATCCTCGAGTAGTAGTCGAGTGCGTCGTTGTACTTGTGCTTGCTCCCCCTCCCTGATTAAAAAAGACACCGGCAATTGCGAGGAGGCGGAGTAGAAGCAGACAGTCAGTCAGACAGAGAGATGGATAGCGAGAGAGAGAGAGAGAGAGAGAGAGAGAGAGAGAGAGAGAGAGAGAGAGAGAGAGAGAGAAGGAGAGATCTTTTCAGCGATCCGTAACGAGTATATTAGTATGTAGTTCTCGAGTGGCGTTCTGCGCGATTTCCTCCCTTTAAGGCCCTTTCTTTCTCCTCTCAAAGCTCCTTTTTACGACTGGATATTTCCAAGTTAAGAGCTCGCATTATCTGCGTCAAGGGACTCTCCTGCGCTTTGTCTTCCCATGCATGCATTCAAATAAGGACATATAGTGCATCGATTCGGAATCCTACGCATATAACGTATTATTGCTCAATCTGTATAGTTGATTTACTGGGGGAAAACGCGACGTGTTATACAACTGGCTTTTTCTCTTTCAAGAAAGAGTACATATTTGAGGAGGAATTGCAGGGGCCAAATGTGGACTGACATTGAGCGTCGAGTTTCCCCGTCATATGTTCGCCCCTCGCGCGCGCGCTAACGCCAAGTTATTGAATTAGCCGCAGTCGCGCTCGAGCTAAAAAGTATATAGGAGAGAGGGTGGATGCCGCTGATAACCGGCTTTTTCTTCTCTTTTCCACTTTCTAGCCACGCGCCCCGACTTTTATTTTACTCTCTCTATCTCTCTCTATCTCTCTCTCCGCCTAGGCGCCGAATTCCTCGTTCGAGCCTCGAAGCACGTCTCGCATTATTGCCGAGACCCTTTATATATATTTTCTCCCGCCTCCTTCTTTGATCTCTTTCTCTTATTTTTCTTCGATTTTTCTTTCTCCTCGGTGCTCCGTATTTTATTTCGCTATAGTGAGCTTTTTTTCATAGCTCCCGCTTGCTCGTCGGCATAACAAGACAAAGTTTATGCTCGATACTTATAATTGCATCTCTGTTTGTGTTTCAAGCGCACGGCACTGCTGGTGCCAAGCGAAAAATTATTATTAACTGAGAGGGCGTGCTAAAGTTATAACTGAAATTTTAAATTTCCCGCTCCACATGTTTACCGACAGCGGAATAAATAATTCGTATTCATTAAAAAAAATACTTTAAATTATACAAATCTCGAATACAGGTGCACTTCGTCTAATGAATTATTATCTATCAACTCGTAAAGTTTCAATGACACATACGAAAATTCTTGATTCAAAATGAGTGAATTTTTGTCGGAACTAGCATTTTTGAAGGTGTCATTAGAATATATTCACTTGAACCTTTGTCAGATGATGGATAATTCAGAGACGAAGTGCACCTGTATTTGGAATTTGTATAATTTCAAGTGATTTATTTAGTTATAACAAATTATTCAGAATCCGGTCGGTAAAGTAGTTTAATGGTAACGGTAGGTATTTGACACCCCGTTTAAAGTTGAACGTAGGTATATTGTGTAACTTTATAAGCTAGTTTTTTTTTCTTTCATGTTTTACGAAAGTCAATCAATTCGGAATCTAACTTTAAATATCTGAAAAACAATCATAAAATACATGTACATGCTAATGCATAATTTAAAGAATTTCCTTTTGCTAATAGTCATATTTTAGATTAAAAATGATTTACTTTTCCTTCAGAAATACTATTATTTTATTCCTGACTTTTATTTGAATAATAATCCCAGACGATAATATAAACTAAATCCATTGCAAAGTAATAACTGTGGCCTCCAAATCAATATTAAAATATGAAAAGATTGAGTAAAAACCGGAATGTCGAGAGAAAACTCAGCTATATTTAAAGTATGAATATAGTTGTTTTTCAGAAAATGGCTTAACTCGTAATGCGTCTGTATCACCTCACCGAGTATCTCCCCTTTAAGGAAACGTTCGTCGACGCAATTTTCGTTTGATACACACACATACGCGCAATAGCAAAGTGTATGTACAACTGTATACGTATACGAGAAAGAGAGAGAGAGAGAGAGAGAGAGAGAGAGAGAGAGAGAGAGAGAGAGAGAGAGAGAATTTTTCTCAGCTTATTGAAGGAAAGCGCCGCCGGCAAATATTGCAAAGAAATATAGTGGGCGCGCCGGTGAGCTTTTATCCACGTATAATGCACAAATCACGGCACGAACGAGTTATACAGCGGTGGTGTGCGACTACTGCCGGAGGAAAAAGCATATATACGAGGTGACAGCTTTCTTTGCCATATACGAAACGCGGGTAAGGTTATCGTGTTTGTCCGTATATAATATAAACTTGTAGAGCCCGATAAAAACGTGAGTGTCGTTATTTTTCTTGCATTTGTTCACAATTTTTCACCGATATTTCATTCAAAGCAACTTCCTTTTCTATATAGCTATTATATTGAATCCACTATAGACATGGAACTAGCATAGTTTTATTATATCACTTCTATAATGTAATAATCTTTTGCTACAAATACTTCTATTCTAATACACCGGATTATACTGCTTTTCTACTTGTAAACAAAAATCTATGCTCTATTAAAAAGAGTTCTCCACGTGAAAAACGAGAAAGGACAAAATGAAATGAAATGAATACCGGGATTGTAGCTTGGACTCATCAGTAAGGAAATATCTATAGAATTTCTAATCGAGTAGGCGAAACGAACATAACCTCTATGTATAAGAGCACCGAATCGTAGCCAAAGCTTCGGATATATAAGGCCGCGAGCTCAATTTTAAACTGATAAAATATATTGCAATAGAACCGAGGAAGAAAATTAAAAAAAATTGGGAAAAACATTACGCAACCTATGTGAAAAGAGAAAGTTACAGAAGGGAAGAATGATGGAGAAGACGGGCATAGGACCACGCGCGGTGTTTCATGTCTGAAATATTCAGTGAATGTATCGATTTCCCGCAGAGTAGGTATTCGGCGATGGGGTCTCAAGGAATTTAATAATCCAGCATCGGAAACTTTCCGTGTGGTGTGGTCCCTTCTTTGGGCTATACGTGAGCGCGCGCTCGCAAGCAAGCAAGCAAGCAAGCGGATGGGTGCAAGCTATATGCTCTCCCTCATCTGCCTGTTCCTAAGTGTCTCTCCGTGTGCGCCTTTCCTAGAATCAATATATAGTTTTTAAATAAAATAAATTTCCAGAAGAACGAGCTGACGAGCTGGTGGAGAGGAAACGAGGCGGTTATTTTTACCAAGTGCCAACGGGATAAAATTCGACCCACCTGGCTTTTACGGCGATGCTTATATCGATGTTCTCACCTCAGTTGGTTCGTTCTTTAAGCTATAGGCACTGAAGAATTATAATAAACGTACTTATCTGGCGTATAGCGATAGAACATGTACGCACGAGGCAGCTTTTCAATCTCCGCCGTCATCACCGATCAGACGATCGTCAGCGGAAGAGGAACGCCAATAAATACTTACTGCCCTTGTATTGGGAATATGTTTAGATCAAGATGGGGAAAATCTGCCCGCGATCGCCGCGCGCCACGTCTTACGCAATATTTCTTCACTGCGGTACCACTTTACCTTATAGCTTATTAAATAGTCGCAATTAATTAATCCAACGATTCTCATCACTTCCTCGTTTGGATTAATTTTCCGGAAAGACGAACGATATAGATTTCACCCAGAGAGAGAGAGAGAGAGAGAGAGAGAGAGAGAGAGAGAGAGAGAGATAAAAAAGCATCTAAGCTCACTTAAAGACTATCAGAGCTATACAATAAATTCACATCTTTTCTAATCTCGGCAACTATCGACTATTGGTACATATGCAGACATTAAATACATACAGATTTCTCCAAAAAGTGTTCCCACATACACACACACATACATCTTTTCATATAGCAACTGCCACTGCATCCCCACGTCGAAGCAGCGATATCGCGAGAGCATATATAGAAGAAGGCGCGCGCCGCGACTTTGCGGGAATTTCATATGAAGATTGAAAACGTATTGGAAGCTGGAGTATTTGGCCGGGAGGCAATTTGTCGTGACGGCGTTGAATTACTGGCGCGCGGCGGCGACGGCGGCGGCGGCCGAAGGGAGGCTTTTGGGCGAGAATCGAGGCCAATAAAAAGAGAACCACCGCCACCGCCGCCGTGCGGATTTCCGCAGTGGAATTTTGTGGCCTTTTCTACGCTCCTTGCTCCTGAGTGTCTTTTTCTCTTCGCGCAGTTCCTGTTGTTTGCCAGCCAAGCTTAGGCTGATCCTCCTTAATGTAGACATAGTTACTTTTCAAAGTGTTTCATACTTATATATCCGCTGGGCTCGATTGTAGCGCGAAAATACAATATTAGTGTTTTAAGCTGGGCTGTTTTTTAAAGTTTTATTGCGGGTTTTCACTTGAATGCGGGAATCTTATCTGATTAGGGTTATAATAAGTTTCGCTATTATAACCCTATAATATATTATAAGAATAGCTATTCAATCCCTTTTTATATCCTCTCAAAATAAAAGCATTGCTTTCTAAAAATGCAAATTATTATTCGTGTTTACTGAAAAGGTATATATAGTTGAAGCGCGCAAAAGCATATAAAATCGAAAAATCGTGTTTCACTTTATTTTCTCCCCGATCTCTCCGGTGTGCAGCAGCCCAACAATTTCCATCTTTGGTTAAACCACTTTCGTTTAGAGTATACAGGGAAACAATTCTAAAAAAAAACTTAGGGTAAAGAAGCGGGTCAAGTTCGTTTTAGTACCCTTTCCCATTCCTTTTCCATCCTTTTTCGGATTACTGGATATATTTTGTTTGTCAGACCTTTGCCGCTAAGGATATATACAAAACATCATGCTAAAGATAACATTTACTTTGTTTACTGTGGTTCGAGAATATATATATATAACATATTAGTATTAAAAATAGATATGTGAATTTTATTTAAGAAACTTTGTGATGAAAAAAGAAACTCTTGTATAATTACTTAATTTTTTTTATAAGATATAGTTTACATAAAATTTCATAATTTCCATCAACGATAATTCGTAGTTTATAATGCACTTAAATTATTTTCATATATATAATAAGGGCTTGTGATTAATAGATTATAGCCATTAAGAATTTTTAAGATAACCCCGTGCTTCTCAAAATATATATTTAGTATAATTTAGCTGATCTTCTGGAATTACACGGTAAATCCAAGTTGTAGCACGTTCGTGTCGACAGATTTATACACTTGGATGTGTATTATTCATATTAAACATAGGCAACGCTTTTTCTAGTGTGTAAAATCTGTGACACAAACGTGCTACATTAACACACTTGGATTTACAGTGCAGTTATCAGTTCTTAAAATATAATTAATTATATTATTTATGAAATACTTTTTAATATTAAGTTTTATGGAATTGCTTATATTGAACTATTTATATACCTGAAACAAAGAAAATTCCAGAAATTTTATCGATTTTCAGATATTATATACTTTCTAGATTTCATAACCGAAAACCCTTTATATTCATCAGCCTCGTTTCTTCAAAGCGTGCTTATATTAAATACCTTCTTGAACAAAAGAATTTTCAATTCAATGCTCACCTTTTGGGCTTAAATTTTAATAAAACACGTTCCAAGATAATATTCGACGTTTTTTTTTTATTGTTTACTGTAATAGTCGATATAAATTTTAAAAAGTAGGTTGCGCTATTTTAGAATATGGGAAAATTATGAATATTTTAAATATATAAAAGATGCATCAATAAGTGAAGAATTAAGAGTTTCATGTAACATAATACTGCGATCAGCGCTAAACGTAATTTTTTTAATAAGTTTTTCAAATCCTATGTGTAAATTCAAGTTATTTTCGCTGAGCTAAAGGCATATTTTAAATAGGGAAAACTGGCATCATATAGCAAACTTTACCACCGTCCTTAAAACTAGTATAGAGTTTCAGAGAAAGACGAGCAGGTGTCGAAGAGTAAAAGCAAGTCGGACAGCGGTATAAGCACGAGCGATAGCGTTTAGCGCCGCGGAGGCACGCGATGGCAAAGGAAAAATTCCTCGTAGACATCCGCGCGCGAGATGTAATCCATAGCGGGCAAACATACAGACACTGCAGAAACGCTATATAGCATATGTAGTACATACCGCGAAGCTCGCGAGGTTAATGAAATGTCTGGGCTCCTACGCGTGCGGCCCGTCGACATGGATTTATGCCCCGCTTTCTCCGGGGAGATTTAGCGGCATCAAAGCGGACGCTCCACGCTCTCGGCTCTTTTGTACAAATACGCTGCACTGCAGTAAAAGAGGGGGCTGAAGGAGAGTAAAGGAGTCGATTCTCGCGCCGCTTATACAAGCGAAGGTTGCGCGCGTTCGGCTCCTCCGGCGCTGTGCTGCTGCGGAGATTAATTAAGCTAATGGCGAATCGCGAGCTCTGATAAGCTGAGCCTTCGAGGATGCTGCGCGCGGACTTGTTTTATTTGCGCTCCGTTAACGACCAGGTCTTCGCGCGAGCTTCTTCTCTTATCCGTTTTTTTTTCTTCCTCTCCTTTGCTTCGCCAAGTATGTTTATGGAAATTGGTTTTGACTGAACGTATATAGGCTCGAAAAGTGTAACGAGAATCTTTTCTATATGTAAATTATGCATGGTTATTATACACTGGAGGAGGGGGGGGGGC
>UELV01177630.1:0-43681 GCA_900490015.1 Megastigmus stigmatizans | reverse complement strand
AGAGAGAGAGAGCGCATGCAGCTTTATAACGGCTGCATTAGAGCGCAAGCATGCACCCGTAAAAATAGAGAAAAGGCATATATAGAGAGCGAGCGAGCGAGTGAAAGAAAGAGAGAGAGAGAGAGAGAGAGGGAGAGACGGAGCTGCACACACGGAATCAGGAAGAGAGAGCGTTGCACCGCTTCGAGGGTACACTGTACCAGTGAACCCGCCTCGAGTATCGTTCGCTTCCCCTACTTTTCCCCTACCTTCCTTCTCTCTCTCGGCAATATAGTCGTGTACCCACCCCTGCGCGTGTGCCGAGCTACTGCGTAAGACTTGGTGAGCGGCACGGTCGGGGAGGGAAGGAGGAGAAGAGCGAGAGGAGAAGTGCATACACGAGCCGAGTAGGGGACGAAGGGATGAAGATCTCGTCTCCCCACCTCTCGCGCGGCTCTTCTGCGCTTCCTCTCCTCTTTTTCGCGCCCGACTACTATTCAACCCCTCGATCCCCTCGAACGCTGCTCTGCTGCACACACACATGTAAAACCGTGGAAAACTAGAAAAATAACTCTCTCTCTCTCTGGCAGTGCATACAAGTTGAGAGAAAATTTCCACGGATATACGCGGAAGCTCGGGATATATATGCGCGCGTGAGACTTTTGCACGTATCGCGCGCAACTTGCGTTATATTGAAATTACGCGCGATTATCAGACACTGTGCGTGTGTGCGTGCGAGAAAGGAAAAGATATTGGAAGAGAGTGAGAGCGTGGAGTAAAGGAGAAAGACGGAAAGAGAGAGAGAGAGAGAGAGAGAGAGAGAGCGAGAGAGGAAGGGAGCAGCAGCAGCAGCAGCAGCAGCAGCGGTGATGAGAAAGTGAGAGATAGACCGAGAGAGCGAGAGCGAGAGAGAAAGGAAGAGTAAAAGCGAGCGAGGGAGAGAAGAGCAACGGCGGGGCGTAAAGCGCGCGCAACCCGAGGAAGAGCAGCAGCAGCAGCAGCAGCGGCATCAGCTCGACTTCCCCGTCGCCGTCGTCATCGCAGCTCCAACGCGGGTGTGTACTGCACGCACACACGTACCGGCGACAGAGATAGAGAGAGAGAGAGAGTGAGCGCGAGCGAGAGGGGAGGTAGGGGCCTGCGTACATATACCAGAGGGAGAGAGCGAGAGAGAGAATGAGAGATAGTCTGTCTCCCTCGGGCCTACAGAGCGTACTGCTGTAGCGTACACACTATACACACACCGAGAGCTGTGTGCGTTGGCGGCTAGTGGGGGTAATGCTTGGCAGGCGTTTGGGCCGTGTGCGAGCGAGCAAGAGGGGAGGATCGTTTCGGAGCGAGAGAGAGAGCGCGAGAAAGAGCGAGAGCGAGAAGAGGAGAGGAGAGAGAGCCCAGCGCGACGACGACGGCAACGGAGAGGTCATTGACCCCAGCGGCTCGCTGCCGGCTGCTAGCGAGAGAGAGCGAGCCGCTCTAGCCTCGCGACGTGCTGCTGCTGCTCTGCCACCGCCGCCGACGCCGCCGCCGCCGCCGCTCCACCACGACGACGACGACGACGACGAGCGCGAGCAAAGATAAACGTGACGTACCCTCGCGGCTTTTCCGCGGAAAAACCTACCTACCTACCTACCTACACACACGCGCGCGCAAACGTCCAAGCGCCCGATAGCGCCGAGGTTTTGGGAAAGCGCGCGAGGCGAGCGTAAGTTTCGAATAAACGAGTCGCGCTGCTGCAGCTGAGACAAGAGGCGGACGACGAGTGAAGAGAGAGAGAGAGAGAAAGACAGAGAGAGGTGGTAAAGAGAGAGAGAGAGAGAGAGAGAGAGGCGAAGGAGGAGGTGGAGGAAGTAGAAGAGAAAGTGAAGTGCATGAGAAGAAGGGTTGCAGCAGTTTTGTTTGTTTTCGCGAGAAACGGTGTTGCGCGATCCCGTGACGACGAGGGGAACGTTTAGGTGGCAAATTTTTCGGTGGGTGTGACAGTGATTGGACACAGTCTCTGACAGTTTCTATATATCTACGATTCCAGCCTATATTTTTTTTTAGTTTTTAATCCCGAGAGTGACCCAAGACGTTTTTCTATTGTGTGATGAAAGACCTCCTCGTCCAAGGAAGACCGAGGAGATGAGGAACAGACCAAGAGGAAAATTAGTGAGTGCAGTTGCCGCGGTAATTGTTGTGTGAACATCCGTTACGCGAGGGATTCGCGCGAGATAGCAGTGAATCGAGAAGAGCTCATCTGAGAGAGAGAGGATAAAGAGTGGATCGATCGCTTAGTTTTTTTTTTTATCGAAGAGTAAGTGTGATTCATTGAAAAGGGAACGTGTGTGTGAGTGTGATGGGAGGTGGTGCTTTACACTGATAACCTGTGGCTCAGCTTTTTCCCTGGATATACAAACAACTATCATGCATTCGCCTGCTGCACTTGGGTGCTTTCGTTTTTTTTTTTCTTTTAATTAAATACGTGGGGACTGGTGAATTTGTATTTTTTTTTTGTTTCCGGTTGAAAAAGCTGACCTGCTGCGGGGCACAGTGAATTGTTGTGTTGCGACTTCCTGAAGATCTCTTCTTATTTCGTGTGAAAAATAATGTAGTTTTGGGTTTATTGTGCAGTGAACTTTTTTGAAAATTTGGAAGGATCAGGTTTTTTCTTTTTATCGAATGCTATTGTTTGTTTACAATTAGTAGAAGATAATTTCGATCGATAACCTTTCTACTCGAACTAAATTACGTAACGGGCTTTGCAACGACGTGACAGTTTCCATTATTCATGAAATTCTGTTGTCAATAGCGATAATAATTTCAACGGTTATATATATAAGGCTGAATGCAGTATATACTTCGAAGGAAAGTAAAAAGAAATAGCTCGATCCACACCGATATATATATACATCCGAATTTTCTTTTAAGGTCATTGCATCGGGGGCCAGAAGCTACCAAACAAATGTAAACTCTCCTTAAAAAACTTTGCACGCAATATCAATGCTACAGTAGAACTATACATTCCCATACAGAAATCACGAAAACTCGCTGCATCGATCTATCCATTGCATCAAAAACAAGCCAACCTCTGGCAAATCTCAACATTACACTTCAGCTGAAAAAAAGATTGATCAATCGGTCGCGCGAAAAGCATCCAGGCCTCGCACCGAGCGCAACAGTGCACACACGCAACAAGCCATACTCCCCCATTGTAGTATACAAGCACACAGTCGGTAAAAATTTAAAAGGAACCGTATATCGGAGAAGCGCGGCGGCGCACGACCTTGCCTAACCCCGAGAAGGGCGCAGTGTAAGCATAGAAGGGCAAGCGAGAGAGAAAGAGAGAGAGACTCGTATATATAGGTGTGACACGCTTTCGCCCAGGCCGATATAACATCCGCGGCCGCAACGAGGAAGTGGAAGCTCCGTGCACTTCTAGCCGCCACGACTATATAGCGATTCGCTCTGTGCGCTGCTGCTGTGTCTGTCTGTGTGTACGTGTCTGCGTGTCTGTATGTGTGTGTGTGCGAGAGCTAGCGGAGAAAGGGTTTTCTCTCTCTCTCTCTCTCTCTCTCTCTCTGCTCACTCTCTCTTGCAGCACTAGGGAGCGAAAGAGAGAGAGAGAGAGAGAGAGAGCGGCCTAGCCCGCGAATAGAGCAGCAGCAGCTCGGCGAGTTTCGCGGCTAGACGCGTCGCGGCCCCGGCCCCGTAGACACTTTTATTGTCGTCGGCGTTTTCTCCTCCGCTCCGCGATAGTTTACCTTCTGCTGCATCAGTCCAGTGTTATATATGCCGAGGAGTGTGTTAGTTGTTCGGGACTGTTTTGTCCTCGCGAGTGCACTCGATCAGTTCTTAAATTAATTGGAGCTTATTTTTCTTTTTTCTTCTTACACACACTCATTTATCGATCGTTATTGTAACCGTTGAACGCGCTCTGTTTTTCTTTTGTTGTTTGAGTTGCAATTGGACTGTTTATAGTTTGGTGATGGACTGGTGATTCGAGAGATAGAGAGAGACAGTGATTCGTGCTGGAGGATTCGCCGACGATCTGTTTTCAGACACAGTGATACGGAATATTTTATATCTCAGGCGCTTATCGCAGCTTCTCTTTTTTTTTTGTTTCTTTACTCCTCTCCCTATATTTGCTTCTGCCGTTGTGGTCGTATACAGGGTTTGGACACCGGATTGTATGCAGTCGATTCTCACTGTGTAGTGTCGCTCGGCTAACTTGGTTATCGGTACAGGAGAAGAAGGAAAGAGGGAAAAAAATCGAGTGGATCCCAAATACGATATCGTGCGCTAAGCAATTTCCAGCTGCACCGGCTGCCGATACATATATATACACAAGTGCGTCGGGCAGCTTCTTCCAACGCTGCGCAAATAAACGAAAATCTGCCACATCGGCGATACGCGATATATTACGAAAGGCCGCGTATAATCGTCGCGGTTCGGCGTCCTTTCTTCTTAACCGCTGCGGCGCCTCGCAATTCAATCTCACGCGCGCCCCGTTGACGCACTTCCGCGTGAAAGTGACTGCAGCAGCGCCTGCGAGTGCAGTGCCTTTCCGAATTTTCGCTCCAACGCTCGCTTCGAGTGAAAGGTGTATATGCGCGCGCGGCACGGGACTTAGGCGATTTCAGCTTCAGCGGGTATACCTTGCGAACGAGCGAAAGAGAAATTAGCGAATCGCGATTGTGTGTGTGTGTATGTGTGTGTGTGCAGCAGACTGGCCCGCGCGCGGCCGTGAAATGTTGAATTTGCCGAGTGCCGAGAGATTTTAGCCGGGGTTACGGGCGCCCCCATTGGGAAATCGTGTATATATGCGTTCGGCTGCGATGAAGAAGTGCGTTTCGATTGCGGATGTAATCTGCGGGTGCAAATAAGAATTTTATATCGGCGATTCGCGGCTAAATGTACTTATTCAAATTTATTGTTTAGATGAGTATTTTAAGATATTCAGTGATAGACAATTGCACATTGAGAGTTAGCGTTAATGTGCAGCTTAATTATATTTATACGCATTAAATGAAAATTTCTCGTATCTACGCCGATTATACTCATACTTTTTTGCAACCGTCGACCAAATCGCATATCCAACATCGTACGTAACGAAAGTTTAAGCGCTGCTTTTAGAAAATGAAACAATTCCATTCCATGCCGCTTGGCGCCAAATCACGAACCGCCTCAAATTGTACGTGTAATAGTCATATTCAAATACGGTAGTTTCCTATTATGTCACCCGCAACATTAACTTTTAACGGCCGAAATTTCTCCGTGTAAAAGTCGTAAACCGATATATATATAGCTCGAGAGGTACGACTTCCCAATATTGGTTGGCTATGGGATCGGGGGCCGAGGGGGGTCCTTTTTCCACTCACAGCTTTTCGCTCATTAAACCAAAGTAAAAACGGCCGCGCGGCGAAGACGCAAAAAATTGCGGTACATACAACAGCGCTGTATTGAACGAACAAGCCTTCTTACCCGGTAGTACCGCGAGCTTTTTATCAGTCCCCCCTATAGATAATCCCACACTCGTACTGTAACACAACGTTATAAAAGTCATTTAATAACGTTACTTTTATCGATGAATATAGTGCTTTTCATTAGCATTCGACGATTAAACTCCACTTCCGAGGAACGTTTTTTGCGTTTCTGTATAAACAAAATCTCAAGCTTCCGAGGCAAAGTTCGAGCGGTGTACAGGCAGCGGCTTTATTTCGAGACATAAATCAATGCCGGTGTCAACGAACGCGAGCGGACCTTATCGCATTAGAAACTGTGCCCGTGAAAAGAACAAAAAATAATGATACGAACGATATGGTAGGGGGAAGCGAGAGAGATAGAGAAGACTCGAGTTAGATTATCGCCGAACGAGCGATATATCAGCCTGTTCGCCGCGGTGCCATCGAAATATTTGACGAAGGTCAAGTGCTTCACGGGCCCGCGTTTAACGTTTCTAACGCGGCAGAAGAAGATCGTCACCAGCTTGTTTGCGCAATCGGATGAATGTAGTGATTTGATTTCATTTTTATACTCAATTTTGGTGGACCGATCGGTTCAATATGACTATTTTATACGTTTGCCGCGTAAAGCTAATGTAAATATAGCTTTGTATTAATAAGAACCGCGATAAGATCGACATTTCGTAGAATCTTATAGATCGTAGGCAAACAATACTCGGGGTATAATTAGCTTTCTACAATAATTTAATTTCCTGCATACCGATTCGCGAGCAAAAATAAACAGAAAAAAAAACACCGAGCCGCGTCAACTTACCGAGCTCTAAATTTATGCCAATGTCCCGATAATCTCGAGCGTTTTTTTTTTCACCACGCGTTAGAATCCCGCTGCACATCGCTCATCATCAATCCGCGAGTCATCGAGAAAGTGTATACACACACGCGTGTGTGTGTGCAGTCGTCGTTGTCGGTCAAGAGAGAAGTGCGAGAACCTTAGCCGCAACAACCGCGTGCGCGTATCACGTGAGTTGGCGCGACGCGGAAATTGACGTCGTTGACGGCGGCGGCGGCTGCGGTAACTCCTATGTACAACCCGGAAAACCGTTTCTTATAAACGCTCGAATCGCATTCGCTGTGCGCGCGCGCGTATGTGTGTGTGTGTGGTTATAATAGCGACCGGGAAAACTCTGAGTTTGCAGGTTGAACGCGGCGGAGGGCATGACCGGAAACGAGGCCGGGATTGTTGTGACTGCCGGTCTTTTTTCTCGCTCTCTCTTTCTCTCTCTATCTCTCTCTCTCTCTCTCGGTCGTTCCTTGTATACTCGCGCGAAATTGGCTATTGTGTAACTGTGATTTTAGAGGCGTAGAGGAGGTTCGGGAAAGGTGGGTTTTTCTTTGGTTACTCGCGGCCCAAAGGGGAGTGGATCTTGGATAATTAACGATTGTTTATAGTAATTTTGTAATCTCACTGTTTTTGTTACGATATTTTATTTACAAGTCGAGTCGTTCATTTGTTGAAGACGATTGCGCAAGCGAGTCCATCGGCGGAAAATCTTTGTCTAATCTCATTGTTGGGTTATTTTTATTGAAAATATTCTGCGCTCTTATAAAAGCCGTATAAAAGAGCGTTAAATAATATAGAAGAGCTTTGTTTAAAGTAAACGCTTATATAATCTTGGTCATACTTCTGCCTGTACAGTAATATTTCACCTCAACTTTCATTTTCTACAGCTGAAATAAATCGATCTTACATCATTTTCATAAACAATATTAATATTTTTCTTTTCATAATTAACGTAAATCGCAGATTTGTGGTACACTGTGTCATCCGCGGCTATATGTTTGGAAGCAGGTTATCCGGTGGCGCGCCTATATCGAAATGGAGAGTAACATAGCGGTGCGCTAACGGTACACAACCGAGCGGGAAATATAGGGAAGCGCCGCGCAGACAAGCAATAGGTATAGCAGCGGTAGCATAGCAGCGGCGAACAGACCGGCGAACCCCGTTGCATTGTAGCGTCACCGCCGCGGAGGAATTTTAAAAGTGAAACTCTCTAGCGGCGACCCGAAGGAGAACCGTTTGTCCCCCGCGCGCCTTTCGATCTTTTTCGTCCCCCCTTTATTATAACCGGGGATTCCCTCGTCCTTTCTCTTTCTTTCTTTCGCTCTTTCTTTCTTTTGCTCTCTTCTTTCAATGCGCTTTTCTTAGGTATATAGAGCTTCATCGCGCGTGTGCGCGCTCGAGACTTTCGAATCTTTTGGATTTTGGATTTCTCGGGATCGCAGCTAATCACATCATAGTCTTGTTTTGGCTATTTTGCATATAAGTTTGTACGCGGTGAAAGACAAAATTTTTACGATGCATTTTAGACATTATGAGGAACTTGGACTTCAAATGAATTTCATAATGCTTTAACGATTTATTCTCCTTTATGATTCAGAAGTCCTTAATGCATCTGAAATATTGGGAGGTTCTCTTATTGTTCTTTGCTTATGCTTACACAAAAGTGAAAGTTACGTACATTTAAATTTTCTAAATTTTTTATCCGACAGTCAACTCGTATATTTATAGATTGTTGGCTGATAGTAAAGATTTTTTTTTTATTTCCAAATAATTCAACACAATAATGTTATTTGCATATATTTTTATTTTGGAAAAAATTGTTTTTACGCACTGAGAAAAGGATTTCTTTCACGATAAGGCTGAGGTTCGATTGTGATAGAAACTTGGATTTCTCAACTAATAAAGTAAGAGAAATCGAAAGAAGCGAAATTTATTAACTATAAAGAAATATGAATCGATGTATTCTCACGATTTAATAGTTAAGAAAGCACAGACTAGAACATAAAGATAATTCTTTTCGCAGTGCGTATGATGATACTTTACAATCGAAGATTTGATCCATGCAAAAATATCTTTTTTCTCACAATCTAATATTAACGATTACATGATCCAATTGGCACAAAATTAAAATCCATTATCTTTTAACCATTTTCAGTTAGTATAATTCTCACACTTACACAGACAAACTCTTGCTTGTAACACACAATGTCAAACACCCAGTGCTTGGCTCGAAACTTGGCCTGCGCCATTTCGAAGCTATACTCACAACCGATTTGTATGTTTCTCCATTCAGTTGTGACGAAAACGATATAGCACCGCTAGACAGAACAAATAAACGCCTTTTGTCAGTCGTGTGTAAAAACAAACGCGAAAAGCAAAAGAAAGAAAAACCCGAGTTCAATAAGTGAGATCGCGAGTACGTAAAAGAAGTACGCGAGATAAAAGAAAAAAAAAGGACCGGACGATGTTATCGACTATCGTGCAAATGACGACGATGATGATCGTGAGTGTCGTCGGTGAAGTTCATCACTAGAAGAATTTTAAATACCGAGAAGGGAGAGGGAGAGACACAGAAAGTGTGGGATGCTCACACCCCCTCGCGAGTGCCTACTACCTAGAGGATAAGCCTGAGGAAGCGAGAGGGGTGCGAGTGTGAGTGCAGTGTGAAAGAGGGATAGCGAGAGAGAGAGAGAGAGAGAGAGAGAGAGTGAGAGGAAGTTCGAACTGGACTTGGGGTTTGTTGGTGGCGAGAGGTGGACTTTGGTCGGACGTGGCTACACTGGCGTTTACATTGATGGCTGATCATCGACGCGACAAAAATGTAAGCGATCGCTTCATTTTGTTTTTCTTTTCTTATCTGTATTTATTGCACAACATATGTCATCCGTTCCTCACGCACATATATAATATATAATAAACCTCCATATTCTTTAGTTTTCTCCATAGTCGTTTTGTTCCTTTTCCTTGTGCTCGAGTGAAAATTGCACGCTTAATTCACACAATAATATACCCTACAGTGTCTTTTATTTTTTTTTTGCATAGCAAAGGTTAAGTTTACGCTTATCTGCTCTTATCGTATTATGTCCTTATAATTTTGAAGTCGAGCAATTAGCTGCTCTGATAATTCGAGAGTTTATAATTGTAGTTGGCTGGGGTTTTTTTTTTATTTCTCGTTTGGTCGCTGTCCTCGTGCACTTCTGCAAGAACGCCAGAAAATCGAGGTTACACACACCGCGCTAGTAAATAATAGTGTTTTACAATAAATCAATGGGTTGCAAATCTACTTTCTAATTTATGTAAAATCTGTGATCCGATCTATCAGTGAACAATTTGCCGACTATCGTTTCGCTCATTGTAATATATTCAAATTGGCGATAAAAGCATTTTATTAAAATCGGAATCCTTAGATAAGTTTTAGATACAGCTATGCAGCAGTAGATGTAGATGTAATTTGCTTTACGCTCTTTCACAACTTGTTATATGGCAGAAATACGTATCAGTGTAAATAGACATTTTTACAAACGTGCACTAATTATGTTCTATTACAGCACATTTTTCAATATTACTATTTTTCCATGCTAATTTTCAGTTTACACTTGCATTTTTAATTTGTCGATAAGCTAGTAATATCGATGCTCTATCTGTTTTAATCTATGTGTAAAAAATGAGGGAGTGCATATTGTCTTACGTGAAAGTATAAAAAGAATAGATATTTACGTAATGTCTAATAAAAGTAGAAAAGTAGGTTATTTTGTAGTATTTTCCTTAAGCAATAAACAATGACAACTCTTTGAATCATAAAAATCTTCAAAAGCTACGATTTAATTGTCCTATAAGGATAATTTAATTATTTACGATTTAATTATTATTATTCATACTGCATCAAGAAAATTCGACTTCAATTAGATATGCAAATAATAATAATATGCTAAGCTGAATTTTCTCAGCTATAGTCGATTCAGATTCGTATTCATATACTTCAAATATTTATGATTAATTATGCATATACAGAGCACGGTTATAAACAGGGGTTATAGACGTATACTCATGCCATTAAGGCTCCAATATACCAATATAAGAATCAAGAATATGTTTTTTAATCTACCGTACGTCTGACTGTATCCCCTACTTTTTCCACTTATTTAGTACCTATAATGTTTATGTATACATATTAGAATTTTTTAAATTCCATTGTTTATTACTTGGCAATATGTATCATTTAATATTGATCGAAACATAAAATTGTAGCAGCAGCTGGAGATATTTTCTCATTGACAGAATGTAGTTGTTTTACACCTGTCAATATAGTTAATTAAACAAAATGATTGTAACGCATACAAAACTCATTCCAAATGAGAATTAGCAAAAAATTTGAAGAGCTCGTTCGTAGACACTATAAAACGCAGTATTCCCCAGCGTTCCGATCCAGGAACAAAAGCGGTGTATACCAGGGAGTCGCGCTCAGTCAAGGAGCTCGTACTCGACTGCGCTAATCGGGAAAAGGAAAGGAAAGGAAGTGTAATATGGTCTAAGGCCTGTCTCGGGAATAGCGGGAACTGCTTGCATACGGCTATACGCGCGCGGTCGCGGATCGAGTTTCACTTCTCTCTTCCACTGCCTCTTTCTTCCCCGACACTCCACACACACACACACACACACACACACACACACACACACACCTGCGCGCGTATGTGCACTTACGTTGCAATGCATGCAGTATATACAGAGAGAGAGAGAGAGAGAGAGAGAGAGAGAGAATCCGGAAGCGAGTTGCGCCTCGGGTTGCGCGCTCGAATTTTACTGCGTGCCTGTACGTACAGCTCCTGTACACTCCGACGGCATCGCTTCTTTCTTTTATTTCTTGTCCGCGCCGTGTCGCTATTACCGCGCGTTCACCTCTTTTACCTGCCAAATTACCCTTCATTACCTTCGTTAGCGGCTTCGATACCGCGGCGGATAACGCGAACCTCGCGGATGTCGTTATATCAACTGCGGACCTTCGCGCGTATGTGTATATTAGCATTTCTAATGCGCGTCGTGCAGCGGACGCCTAATTCTATAACGACGCATGTACTTAACGCCGTCGCCAATCTTTTGATGGGTTGTTGGCTTTTTTTTTCGAAAAAGGGCTTTTTATTCGATGCACTAAATTTGTTTGTTGCGGTATACACGGGTATGCCAGCGGGAAATAATTGTTTTTGATTCTTTGCTGTATAGGAGTTTTCTTTTTTTGCGCTGGCTTGCGCGACTATTACGTAACGACTGTTTAAGAAGAGAGAGAGAGAGCATAACGATGGTCCGTTTGTATCAGTGTGCGGGCCTTCGATCGGTGGAACGTGTAATTTTCGCTATTTTCTCGCAGACACATGTGTACCGGGGGACTGTTACTGTATAGTCTCGATGGTTATTGACGCCGTTTTCTTTGAGCTTTTATTTCGGTTTAGCATTATTATATTGACGTATAAGAAGCGCGAGTAGATTGGCACTGGTGGTAAATATAACCTGTACCGTTTATCTTATACTTCGATAGTTTATTTTTAACCTTTGAACACGGTCTATTGGTAGGTGATTGATTTCGACAAGTTCATTTTATGTAAGGCTTGTTTGGATACTTGTAGGGGTACAAATACCTGGTGTTATTTTACTAGTTCAGATTTTTTCATACTTTAATACTAAATACTTTTCGATATTAACTTGCGAAGATACTGGACTTACGTAACATCAAGCACACTTGCGGTTTATATTTCGATTGTAAATTCTACAGATAATTTATCGTTATTAAAAGTTCAAAGGAATCCAAACATATCAAGAATTCCTGAAATGTTGAAAATATCTCGCCGAACCACAACTGCAATACTCAAGCTAGATTAGAAAATCTGCGAAAAGTAGTTTTCGAGAAATCGTTTCATTCTGCAGAAATATTCCTCTCGCTGAGGCCATCTAAATTTATCACATTCAAAAAGTATTAATTTGAGAAAATCGCGGTATAATTTTGAATTAAATTTATTACCGATAAATTTGCGCGAGTGCGCAATATACACTGTGCAAAAGAGTACAATAATTACATGGCCATAAGCGAAACCAGTAGAGGAGATTCTTCTGGAGGAGAGATTAATACCGTATATATCAATTAACTTTATTGCACATTACTTACCGATCGTCTCATATACCAGATCGATCGGCGATGTAAATCGTGTTGGATGAATCGTTAGCTAATCGAACACATCTCCGTGATGCCAAACACTTCCGTACATGGAAAAAAGCTTTCTCGAAAAACTTGCCCTCTTGCGCCTTACGAAATTTTGCATTGCGTAAGCTATATAAAATCGAACTTTTCAATACTTCGTTCTTCAAATGATCGGAAACATTCTAGACCTTTCCTTATTTATATATACGGTTACGGTCAAAGTGTTTAAAAATAAAAGGTATAAAAGATAACGGTAAACCCGATACGCTATACACGACTTTTGTACAATGCAATTAAATCTATAGACCAGTATAGGCAATATTGATTGTCAGCTATTTATGACGGAGAACGTAACCGAATATAACCTGGCGTTAAATAATAAGGAAGAAAACGAGTGCGAAAAGAAATCGCAACACTTCGATTCAAGTGCCATTTCGCCTTTTTTCCGTCGTCTCGAACAAAATAAAAGATATACAACAAAATGTACATTACAACATTTGTAGCTCGTCGTTACGTTTATACGACGTCTCGCTCGCGCGCTAAGTTCCAAAGTCCAAAAAAGACTGAAAAATCATGGACTTGTGTACGATCTCGAAAAGTGGACAAAGTTAGGTTAAGCTAGTTTGAAAAGTTTCGGTTGCGCAATGATCGTATAGTTTCGCTTAACGACAAAAGTATATATGTGTGTGTGTACGAACAGTGTTACAAAGGACGAAGAAAGGAATATATTGTTATTACATGGGGAACATGCAGGTATAGATACATGTACGGGACTTTTCTCGTTTCGGGTATACAGATTCGAGTCCACTCATCGACCGGTATAACGTTCAAATGATTTTTCTTCGAAACTTCGTTTTCTTCTTTTTCAGCACCTGTACTGCGTCAATTTAATAAGTACACGAGTGGTGCGTTGTTCGTGTTCCCGTAACAATTGCGCCGCCGATAAAAATGCCAAGTCGGATTGCACAACCTATATAGATCTGGAATAATATATTTATTTTTGCAATCTGCATATAGACACATACAGATTTTCTTTTTTTTTTCTTTCCATATCTGCGGTACGTGCGATTACTGCTGGCTTTTCGTAATCGTACTTTGTGAAATTCTGTGTATATATATGTATCAGGTGGTTTATAACGCGAGGAATGTGCGGCAACGGCGGCGGCTGCCACGGGATGCAAGTGAGAAATCGCTAATAAGAGGTACACGCGCACATTGAGCCGAATGATATTGGAACACCTGTGTTTTGCTTAATAAACGCATTAGGTATATTGTAATGTTTGTCTTAAATTCGAAGTAAAACAGCTGAAACGAGATAAAAATAAGCGGTTGTGTGCTTACGCGCAAAGTCTTGGCTAACGAAGTTTGTAGAAAAAAGTTCTTAAATCTGTTATGAATTCGTTATATTTTACGAAGTAGGCCTTAACAGTTTGCAAGAACTGCGCTCCAGAAAACAAATGTAAAGAATTTCGAATGATCCATAACTTTGGTACGGGAATAAATATCAACAGGGAGTAAATAAACCATTTTTTATTCTCGATCGTAGATTTCGCACTTCTTCAACAACATTTTCGGCAAACAGCAGCTACACGTTACATCGCGACGATCGTTCCCATGTATATACGAGATCGGAACTCGCGCGAACCTAGAAGACAAAAAGACCCGGCGTGCGTGAACGTAACCTGGTACCATGTGTGTGTATGCACTCGCGGGAGAGGCGAAAAGAAAAAAAAAAAAAGGATGACTGCTGCCGCGCGCGCGCGCAACTTTCCCCATTCATCCATCCCACGTTCTCTTCCTCGTCTCTCTAGTGCAATGTTACTGCAGACACAGTACACGTGCGCTAGAAATACACGCGTGCACACCAGTGATTCTTTTTTTTTCTGCTCTTTTTTTTTCCGCGGTATCGACGACCCAGATTTCATCATTCTGTATCGTTCTGCATCATCGCCTCCTCGTGTATTATAGACTATCTCGTGTGTGTGTGTGTGTGTGTATATGTATACGTATATACGTGGTACGATTGGATCATACACATGCACTTTCCTTTCTAGCGTTCAATTTGTATTCGTTAAGTGAGAGACACAGCACGTGCGGATCCGTTGAGGTCGTGCCTCTTCGCAGCTCTCCTTATAACAAATAGCTGCTTCTCTCTCTCACTCTCTCTCTGCCGCCGCAGCCGTGCGTAGGGGGGAGGCGAGCGTGTTTGACGTTTGCAAAATGTTACGAGCGATGTTCTTTAGATTCCAGTGGATTAAACTGAATCGTTTTGCTGTCTCGCCTGATCTGGGGCTGCTGACTTTTATTTTAAACTTTCCGCTCTTCTTTTACGTTTTTTTTTTTTATTAAACGTATAACGTGTTTGTGAGTTCAATAACTTTTTAACGAATCCATCTTATTAATAGGTGTATACGGCAGATAAGATTTTACTCACGATATCTGAAGTAATGAGACAATTATCGATTTAATCTGTATCAGTCTCAATTAATTTGTTTTTAGTTCGAAAAGAAAAAAAAAACTGATAAAATAATTTAGTTACTTTTTTAGAAGCTAACGAGGTAGCGCGTTCGATCGAAATTATTAAAAAATATTTTGAAAAATGATACGCGTCAATTTATCTTTGTATAAATATATCATCAATATATTCTCATGCATGACGTGTCGTCGAATAACTTTAAAGTTCTGCATACTAATTACGACATGCGAGTATAGTACGTAATGAGCAGAGTCAATGGATTTGATAAACGAAACCTATTACAATATAAAGTATTGTTTAAATTTGCTCGTTTATACTTATTTTTCATTTGAACGCAATCGTCCAAATTTGTATTAATCTAATATGAAGCGTTTTTATCGTCTATGCTAAATACTGATATTCTCACTCCAATAACTTTAAAAGAAGCATTACGTTATATAGCCTTTGTGTTATTTTAGGCATCTATAGACATCAATTTTCTAACGAAACCACTGATCCAAATTAACATTTTATTCCATTTCGACACAAAATGACCCTAAATAATTTAAATCTACCAACTAGTCGGCAAAAAAACAATATTAAATTAGAAAAAAGCGTATGAGAGAGAGAGAAAGGCAAAAAATCGGACACAGAAGCGCCAACGATCGGCATCAAACGCTCTAGCGATGAGTCAATAACATAACGACAAGTCGAGCGCGACGACGCGGGAGTCGGGGCCTATAGGCGACGGAGGCCGACGAGCCCGTGTGAAAAGCTTCTCTGTGCTCTCACTCTCTTTCTCTCTCACGCTCGCTTTTTACGGCGCTTCCGCGATTACGAAACATTTCCTCGGGAGCCCAAGAGAAAAGCAAGAGAGAGAGAGAGAGAGTCGATTACAAAATCCGCGCCTCTCCGATGCTACACGTCCCCCGCGTTAAGCGCAGCTTCCAAACATTTTCCCCAGATTGAATATCGATTTATGCGTTTATGGATATTCCGAGTGAGAGACTTTTCTTGTATACCTAGACGTCGCGGGACTCTTTCTCGCTCTCTTTTTTTCGAAGCGAAAGTTCGCAGTCCTCCCAGTGCACGATTATTCGCGGAGCATTGAAATTTCTTGCGAAACGCTCGCGCGATAAACTTTAATAAAACTATATGTAACATATACATATACGATGCTGTGTTGCGGGCTGCGTTATGTTATACCTTGCTTTCTTTTCTTCGAGTGGAAAGATTGATCTTGGAGCCAAGTGATAGAGATTATCTTGAGCAAATCCTATGTGTGCGCAGTGTGCGAGTTTATAATAGTAAGCTTTTGTTGTGGATTTTACATAGAGACACGCTAAAATCACGTTTCGTACAGTCATTCATAAAAGAACGATCGGGAAACGGATCGTGTTTAAACAGTTCACTCTTTATGTATACAATTGTACGTTTTGCTTTACTTTTGTATATATATACGATTTTCTTTCAGTGTCTATACGTTCAGTACCGATAAGCCGAGCATTTTATAATATTTTCAAGCAAAGCTCTTTTTCAAATTAGCCGCAGATCTTAATCCGATACTACGGTGCGTTATCTATTGAAAAGGCAGGTGTTTTTCTCCTAAACAATCTGACCTTTCTACTCGATGAATTTAAAAACAATACGTATTTAGCATACGATCAAAAGCAACGATTATACATTGTATTCACTAAATAGCCTGTGAAAATGTCATTATATGTACACAAGGCGTATGACGAGTCGATTCAGATAAGATAATCCGGACGTTTGAATGTATAAGTAGTTGCAAACGCGATGATCAGTCATACGGCGTTTTGCAAATGAATCTTTTTCTTTTTTCGTGTTATTACGTCTCCGCGCTGTCGGAATACAATTTTCTTTTACGAGAGTAATAAAATGCCGAGTTTTGCGCGGGGACTTATTACTTTTGGGCTTTTTAATGCTCTATGCAAAAATATGCTGGTCTTATTGGCCTACAGGCTATTTATAGCCACTGGCATTATCCGTTATATAACGCTTATACAACTTGGTTCGATTTTTTCACGAGATCCCCCGATGGCTCGGTACATTTTGTATCGGCCGTTAATTACTATACTTATTTATACATTGAATTATTATTAAACAGCGATTTAATAAAAAATATCCATTTTTATCATTTTTTGCAATTAAATAAAATTAATTATATCCATCGATTTCGCAAATTATAATGGGGGATATAATAAACATTAAGTGTCGATAATAAATTTCAATTTCAATTAATTAATCTTGAATGGTGAGCTTTTTCAATCGCAATCGAGTGCCTTCAAAAATAAAATGCGGCAAAATTACAAAAATTCTTTTCTGTCTATAGCTCGGGGTCCGATGAACGTTCATAAAAATACCTCGCACCATGCAGGCGAGTATTCCAAAACCTATGCTTTGAATTTAAACGAGCTCTCTCCAAGACGACTTAAGTGCTAAAATTCAACGCCTCTTTTTCATCTACAAAGCTCTCGAAAGCTCTCTCTCTCTCTCTCTCTCTCTCTCTCTCAGCCGGTTCACAGCCTGCACGCCGTGTTGCACCGATAGAAAATTAATACACACGGCCCAAACAGATCAACGACCGCCAACACATCGCTCAAAACTCTCGCTATACTCGTTTTCTTCACTTTGTCCGACAAAGCTCTCTCGTTCCGCAAAATCAAACTCTCTCTCTCTCTCTCTCTGTCGTGCCTGCAACGACACATCCACACACAGAAAGAGCGAGAGAGAGAGAGAAAAAAGCTCGTCTCCACACAGAGGTGCAGAAAAGTCTCAAGCTCTGTGTGTATAGCGGTGGCTGGCGTCTCGTCGCTGCTCTCCACCATCGGCATCGAGCGCGCGCTTCTCTCTCTCTCTCTCTCTCTCTCTCTCTGTCCAACGCGTGCGCGCGCTGGCGTCGATGGCTGCGGCGGAGCGAGCGACTCGCTCTGTGTGCCTGCCTGCCTGCCTCGGCGCAGAGTCTCTCTCCGAGTTCAACGTCCTCGGGCTCGGCCAACTCCGCGGCTGAGGCTCGGCTCGCCTCGGCACTAGGTCAGTGATGGAGTCACTGGCCGCCCTGAGCGCCGAGGCAATGACACCGACGACGAGAGCTCTGCCTGCCTAGAGCTGCGCCGCTCTGCCGCCGAGCGCTGCGCTGCTGCTGCTACTGCTGCTGCTACCTCCCCACTCCCGAGAGAGAGAGAGAGAGAGAGAGAGAGAGAGAGCGAGCTTACGCTAACTACGATAGAGGGGCAGGGGAAGTTGCTGCTGCTGCCGTTGGGAGGGGGGATGAAAGCCGAGAGAGAGAGAGAGAGAGAGAGACGACGTCGACGTCGACGGCGAAAACGTCACGAGTGGAGCGGCGCGCGGCCTCGTCCCTGTTTCTCAATTTTTATTCTCTCTCTCTCTCTCTCTCTCTCTCTCTCTCTCTCTCTCTTGCTAACTCGCTTACTCGCTTCTCCTTCTCTCGCTCGTCTTTGCCTCCGTACGTCTCTGTTTTTCTCCGGCGCTGCTGCGCTCCGACTCCTATATATCCGACGACTTGGATGCCCGAGCGTATAAAGCGGGATAGAAAGAGAGATTATTTTTGTTGTTGCTGTGGATATGTCGCGGATTCTCCTGCTGCGCTTTTGCCCTGATTTTTCTCCACCTCTATTTTAGATTACTTTCTTTGGTTTTTTTTTTTAGTTCGTTACAAAGATGGGTATACATGCGGACTTTATCTATCGATCTTGCGGGGCGATTTTCTTGAGCGAGCGGATATTACGAGTGTACGGGGTGAATAATTTAAGGGGCAAATTTACGAGAGACGCGAGCGCGCGCGTGTGTGTTTGGCGCGAGAGAGAGGTGAATTTTAATTGATAGAAATTTCGGCGTGTGATTGTTTTGCAAGAGCTTTTAAGTTTGCAAATTAGTTTTGCATAGCTTGAAATTCCTTTTGCGCGCTCGGTCCGCATAGATGCAGCTTCGGAATTAGTAAGATCTATTACTACTTGTAATTAGTTTCGTCTGGAGTGCTTGAACGTCTGTTACTACTTAAAATTGACTTTCCAGAATAAATATATAAATTATGATAATAGAAAGAAAAGGCGCCGAGTGTTGTTTACATTGCGTTTGAATTTCATGGCTGTTTTTAAGAACGTTTATGAATTATACATGATATACAATAACAGCAACAATAAAATTAAAAATAAATATGTACCGATGTACACTGTACATTCTCATAAATAAACTTGAAGATCTCTCGATTCTACTTGTGAAGCGTGACACAAGTGCGGGATTATTCGGCTATACAAATGACTGTCACCCTCCGCGATGTCAATTGTCGAAGATTCAGATATATATGTACGTGTAATAATCCATAGCTCCGAGTCCCCATTGTCTCGTGCGAATGAATTTAGAGTGCTGTTAACCTTTGTCGATCCTTATCTACCCGTCCTTTTTTAATTTTTACATTGTATTTTATAATACACGAGTCTATTGCGTATAATACTCGAATTATAAATAATTATATAAAAGCCACGAAATTCATAATGAAATATTCACAATTCAACAAATTTATTTATTGACAAAAATATTAAATTAATTACGATATATTGAGCAAAACTGTATTTATGGATGCGGAACGAATATTTAATTTTTAAAGGACGAGAAGTCTATCTTTAGGCCTTGGAGGGGTTGCATATTTAGTGTACCATAACGATATTATACAACACATGTACCTATGAAAAGCACTAGCTTAAAAATATAAAATTCATTTTATTGCTGCGCGTATAAAAAAAACTCTTACTTAACAAAGCAATTTTTTTTATAATTTTATAGTTATACCATGAAATTTGATTCAGATTTATATTTTTAAATACAACATTTTTCTAATGCGAGACGTGAGACAATCTCTTAGATCATTTCGATCTCAGCACGTGTGCTGCCGAAAATTTACTTTGCCAATCCTCGTGTCTCGGCGCCGAGACTAGAAAAAAAAAAGGGAAGAAATCACCACTACCAGCGATGTAAAAAGGCGAATGACCGCCAAGCGAAATGAAAATTACAACGCCATAGACACAAATCCATATATACACAAGGTCGAACGTATAGGTAAAGACTTTAACGCAGCAGCTGGCCCGTATTTACACACACCGAGCATCCGCAGCCAGTGATTTTTATCTTTTTTCGTCAGCTTTTAGGACCGCCCGCGTGCAAAAACACTCGCCCCGATACATCGACTCTCGCGCACGCAGCGTGTATAATTCCGCCCCCGCGGTGCGTCCCCACCAAAACTTAGTCTGTGTGTGTGTGTGTGTGTTTGTCGCTCGACCTGGGGGGTTCCCCATAAGGTGCATAGGATGACTCTTCTACTTTTTTTTTTGTCCAACCTCGTGTGTGTATACAGCTACAACGTCTTAAGGAAAACATCTGATTAAGAGGAGAGAGCTGAGGGAGTATAAGAGGAGGCGCGCAAGCGTTATTTGATTCGGCGGAGGCCCTTTGATGAATCTCTTTCGCATTCAAATTGATGCTAATGCGCGAGTAAATTATTGCTCGCGAATCTCGTGCGCGGCTGTGCGCTGTTATAGGAGCGGGTGAGACTGTAACTTTTGATGCGTGTGATAAATGGTTTGGATGTACTGAGGCTTTTGGAATATTAGCGGGATGATTGTACTGTAGTTAGTAGCTTCGTCGTGTCTAGCTCCTTCTGTAGGGTATGAAAATTACTAAAAATCGGTTTTTCATCGTAAAATAAAGAGAACACGTTTCAATAAAGAAATTAATTTTCAGCGGTCTTAAGACGAGATAAACAAAGAAAATGAGTTGTAAAACATTGAAACATCATTCCATACACATACCCCACATACAATCACAAACACTCACGTGGAACATGAACGCCAGAAAGCAAAAAACTTATTTTCATGCATATGGAATAAATAGAAATGTTCCTATAACGTTTTTCAAAAAGAAAGAGAAGAAATTTCAGCGTTACAAAGTTTACTCTACAAGGAAGCAATTACACCTGTTTCGTGTATCAAAGATCTCGCGAGATAACTCAAGAATTTTCATTTCAAAAGTATTTTCAACCGGTGCTTAAAGTTCAGTAAAGCGTAGCCACGATTCTTCCCTGTGCATAATATGGAAAGTCTTGTTTAAAGACTCTCTCCTGCTCACTCTCTCTCTCTCTCTCTCTCTCTCTCTCTCTCTCTCGTAAGCAGCGAAACAGACGAAACTATAAAAGAAAATATTTACTAGTCCTCGCATTGTTTACCTGCTAAGTAAATCACGAAGATTCAGCTGTAAACCGCTGCCTCGAGGCATATCCAAACGATCCACTATTTCTTTCCAAATATATACGTGTCTATATATATATATACCGATACGGAGAGGAACGATCGGAAAGTATATCGGTATACACTGGATATAGTCGCGCGTGATCAGGTTAACATGTATGTTGCAGTAGCCAACGACGACGACGACGACGACGACTAAGGAGGGGAAGAAGCATGCATTATGCATGTTGGATAATTCGTGACTTTTGATTGCGTCGTGTCATCGTGTCGCTTCATCGGGAGTCCCGATTGTCTTCCTCTCGTCTACTGTTTATTCGCTTGCTCTCTTTCTCCGCTTTTTACTTTCGTTTTATAGTAGAGTTAGTTACAGTTTATCTTTATTTGCCGGGCTGCTCGAACAAATCTATATACCGTATAATTACGAAGACTAATGAATTTTTGCAGTTTTTGGATATTGCCTTCGTAATAAATCATTCTAAGCTGATCAGAACCTGTATATATTTTATCTGGATCCATCCAATTTATTTTATCGATGAAACCTTATTGACGATCGACTGTGATATTAAAAATAATCGCGACTACGTGCATTGTTAGCTCCACGATTGTCCTTCAGTCGAGCGTGCGAGAACTGTCGTGTTTTCAATGCAGAAAGAATATAATGGATGAAGCTGCATCGATTGAATTATACGTTTACAGTTATGACGTCGCCGCGATGCACAATTTCGTCGTGTGGCAGTTCCACTCCTCTAATTCCTATGCCTTAATTAGTTTTTTGAACTTCCGCGGCTCACACTTCAGCGGTGCTGCTTCTCTACAACTGCACGTCGATATTTCATGCTTTTCTCTCTGCCTTTCTTTCAGCTCCCCCGATCGAATTTTTCCTCCCGTTTAATTGCGTTTTTGCAGATGATTTCCTCGCTTTAGAGAAAGCGTTTAGAGGTCGTTAAAATGTGCTTTTTATCAACGATTTTTCCTGTGGCGTACGTGCATTTTATAACGTATGCGAAAGTTTGAATTCTTGCGTTTGCAACTAGGATTTTTTTGTTCATTGCAAATTAATAGTTGGTAAGGGGGCCCCTGCAGAGTGTGCATAATGCGAATATTCGCGTTTCTTCGTTATGTAAGGCTAATGTGTACGGTGAAGGCATTGAAGCTAAAAAACTTACTTACGTAAAAAAGTAATAACCTTCCATTCTTACGATGATTGCTGTACAATAAACGTTACTCTGGAAGAGAATTTGAAAAAATATTTCTGGGAATGAGAGATCTAACTTAGCGCGGCCTTCAAATATACGCGTTTCGTATTAATGAATTATCCCGCATGACGAATTTGACATTCACCGTCATAAAAGCGTCTATAAAAAAATTCTTAAACTAATACACGTAATAAAAGCTAAAATAATATAAGCAGAATGGCCCTCATGGTACACGATATACTCTTCTAACAAACAGTAAAAAGTGCTTTCCGTAAAAGAAGAAAAAAAGCGATTCAGTCGTTAAATCACTTTTCGTGTTCGATAGTTCTTTTATAATTCTATTTTAGAAACAAAGGGAAAAATTCTAATACGGCTAACATTCGTTTTATCATCGAATATTTCTTGCTTTGTAGAATCAAACTCGATCTCGATGTTCTCGAAGTTAAATGCATTTTGAATTGTATAATACTCTTCATTTAATCTTTTATTGCAGATTCGAGATGGAGTCACAATCACAACTCCTTTTTTCTCGTACAAATTATCTACATTCGTATAATTTTCAGAAGTATCCATAGGATGAGTTTCATCTTTTGACACACCTTTGTACGCATGCAGCTGCACATAATAATATTCATCGTCTATAACATTTTTACTACAGCAATTCATATATCGATTCCGCGACAATATAAGCTTCTCACACGTATCGGAATCTCAATCGCCACGTCAAAAAAATCCGTTCGATTCCTCCGGTCATCCCAACTGCCCCAACCGCGACACCAACAACAACATTCAAAAGCGAGAGTGAAGCATAATATACTAATATAGGAAACGAATCTCGCAGTAGCGGCAGTCACGATCGCATAACACCGTACTATCCTCGTCATCCCGCAAGTAAGAGAGAAAGCAGCCGGTCGCGTCGGTCATAACGGTGTATATACACCTCGATAGCTCCTAGTAGACACGTACACACACGTACGCACACACACGCTCTTCTCGACGGTCGATCGTCCAGTGCAGAGCTACTCGACTCTCGGCCTGCAGCATTTACAATATGCCGCTTCTCGCGATGCAGCGGTGAAACAGCAGCTACTTCCGGAGCTCACGACGACGACGAGGACGACGAGGACGTCGACGAAGTCTGTATAGCGGCCGTAGAGCTTCTCGCGGACTTTCACTCGTGTTCAGCTCGAACCGCTGCTCTGTATAATATAGGTATAGGAGCTGTGTGCGCAGTGTGGCAGAGGCCCAGGCCATCGCACTCGAGCCACTCTCGCTCTTTCTCTGTTCGGCTCACAGCTAGTGTCTATCTTGCTCTCTCTCTCTCTCTCATTCTCTGTACGCCTAGGCTGTGTGCGCGCGCGCGTATGTGTGTGTATAGACGTCGCGCGGGCAACAACAACGGCTCGCTGCACTCTCACTCGCTGCAGTCTACCCCCGCTTGTAGCCTCTGTGAAGTGCCCACTTTGCTTCTTTCTCTTCATCTTCTTCTGCTTCTTCTCGGGCTGCTGGTGTTTTTTGTCGACTACGACTCGGCCACTCTTCTTCTTTGCGCGATCTCTGTGCCTATAAGCTCTTGCTGATGCTTGAGAAATAGGCATCGCGTGGGTTTTAATGCTGTGCTGTGCTTCGTGATGCGCGATTCATTCGCAGCCGGTTACGCTGACAAATATCCAAGTGTGCATCTCGCAGCGCTATTTCGGTACCTCTTTTATTCTTCATATTTGGGTAATAGCAGCACGTATCATTCGACGGGTACACTTCTGTAATCCAAATTCAACTAATTATTGGAATAACTGTTGTATTGGTTAACTGAATCTTAAAATATAGTAACGTTAAACTGTACGTTATATACTAGTAAATATTAATAAAGTTTGGGAAATATGGAATGTTGTGCTGCTGATTTTGAAGTTTGGATAAAGGGAATCTACTAAGTTGAGGATCATAAAATTAATATTATATCGCAGTGTTTCATTCTTTTAGAAGCTTTTGTTGAATGTCGTTGAGAAAGAGTATACACAGCAGAAATTCTGAATTCGTTAAATCGATTTCAAATAAATTAACTGTAGACATAGTTTTATCAAAGTATTAGATTATTGGTCATTGATATAACGTCTATTCATGATTGCATTTTCAAATAACTCCCAATGTAGTGCACTAACTCTCCAATTTAGATAAAGAGTGGAAATTCACTCTAACGAATTAGCGTTCCTTTTTTTCTAAATTAGCCCTCGTACACCTGCGCAATTCTCTGGTAATTATACCTTAATACGATTAGCCGTTTATACAAAAATCAGCGTGAATATATATCTCCGTTTAAAAATTCGTTCAGCCAATTCTTCGTGTTCCACCTATTAATCCGTAATTTATTTATCCGTCGCAGCGCATCGGCTCCTGGATTTCCCGATGATGAAATGCAAGTTTTACCCCCCAGACTTTTATAATACTAATTCGACTTGGTCGGGGGCTTCATTTAATTAGCCGTCGCAATTGATGGAGGTGAATAAGTGTCTTGTAATTTTGCCACAGTCACAGAAATCCAAGTGTCGCAAGAAAGCGGTGATTTATGAAAATGCTCTCAACTGTGGCTCTTATTGTTCCGATAATTTCAACGACAGCTACTCGATTACCGATGCGAGAACCCGTAATGCTTTGATAAATTTATATGTTAAGTTCTCATAGCGGAATTACCTCGAGTGCATTTTTTTTAACAATTAAATTTCCATATCGAGATCCCCGAGTGTTCTAGTATCGGCTATAATTTTAGTTCGTTACCCGCATTATTTAACAGTGCGATCTCTCGCTCTTTATTCAAATTAAAGGCCATTATCGGTACTGCCGCACACTTCATAATGAGTATAGTTTTCCTTCTCCATAATGACAAGATCTCATAATCCATCAAACCCAGAATTTCTATATGTACATGTATATATATATATACATCAGCGTGCGAGATGTACATCACGAGATAAACAAAAGCCCCACTTTTTACCCCCTACCCTTGATATAACAACCGCTCGCCATTATTTCATCAGCCGCGTGCAGCGCACAATGCTTTCAGCTGCTGCCTCGCGAGAGGAAAAACCTCTTTTACAGCCCCATATAACACGCATCATTAACGACCTGCGCGTATATATATATATATATATATATATAGGCATATAAGCACCGGTGTAGAGAGACAAATGCCTCGGGTACACGAGAGCTCTCGAGAAGTCTTGCGCGACTGCAGCAGCAGAGCGAAGCACACACATCGATGGTATCCGCGGAAGGAGGAGCGAAAACGAGCCGTTGATAAAGCCGAGAGCTCCCGGCTCGCTCTATAAATATTTGCTCTTCGCCAAGAGATATCTTCTCTCCTATGGCTTTTTAGAATCTATACACAAAGATCACGCGCTTCGTCTGTATATATCCGAGATGCATCGGAGGGTGGAGTCATGCGGTCTTCCTTTGAGACGTTGAGTTCTGTACGCAGCCTGAAGGGGTTGAGGGGAGGCTGCTGCTGCTGCTGCTACTGCACGAGAGCCTTTATTTTTAATTAAATGTCGCCGATGCCTGCGCCCTTTGCCTTTCTTGCGAATAGGACTATTTCAACGGCTGCGATACAAATGCCTTGCGCTACGAATCTCTTTGAGTGCGCGCCTTCCTCGTCTGTAGGGGGGGAATACAATCCTCTATCCGTGAAGAAAAGTGAAATTCGGTGAGTTAAAAGGTCGCACGATTCACGTGTTTGTCAATCGGCAACGAACCTTATCAGCTGCAAATGAAGCTTAGCCACTGTAGAATAAAGAAAATCACTAGACCATATTGCTCGGGATAAACAGTTGGAGCTGTTCGTTATAACTATATACGAAGATAGATCCATGTCGCATGTGTTGTTCTCGTTGGTAGATACATCCGTTGTCTGTCGCGCGCTCGCGCATCCAAGATATATATATTCCGATCGTCTCTTCCTCGCTCTCTTTGTCTCTCTCTCTGTTTCCCATTATAGAGCTTCAGTGTGTTCTATTCAGTGGAGAGTTTCCTGGTTACGGGGCGATACATATATATATTTGTATATACGTTAACGCCGTTCACCCGCGTGTTTGCGTTCGAGGAGCACATTTGGCAACTAATTTTAGAAATGCTCCGGATGCATACGTGTATTATCTAGCTATTGTTTCGATATATTGCAATTGAATAGTGAATAAGTGGGATCTTATCGTTAGTGAGTTATTTGGTACAGGTTTAGGTTATCTTCCAAACTTACGACAGGACACATTTGTAATCGATCTTCTTCGAAATTTTCTTTTGAAACTTCCGAGCGAGGAGATCGATTTCCATTTTATTACTGAAGAGGAAGCCGGGGCAGCCTAATTACCGATAATTACAGTTTCATACTTTTTTCGTCGAGCTGAGCCCAATTCTCTGTAGTCCATATAGAATTGGACTCAACTTGCTACCAATGGTTAAAATATTGAAAATTGAACGAAATAAGTATGGAACATCATACGCGACGGTAACCATGCTCATATTTCTTTACAATTGCACATTATACATTATGCAGAAACCAACGAAAAATACTCGAATATATGTGATTTTTTTTGCTTTCGAAGATATAAATGCGTAATGAAACGTTACCTTTGCAAAGCAATCTGTTTATCGCAACTCCGACTTCTTAATCATATCCCTTGGATCTGCACTTATCAATCCCATCGCGATAACGCGAGATGAAGACAATAAGCTAATTAAAATGTCGAGAAAGGTTCGGCACCTACGAAAATAAAAGGCGAAAGGCGCGTGCGAATCGTCATGGTCTTGGCGTCTCATCTCGCACAGGTCCAACATATTGTAATATCTAACTTTTGTTCAGACTCGAATCAGTCGTGGGAAAATAAGGAGTCGGATCCCCGTGCATATGTAACACCTATATCTCGTGCTCTCCTCGACCTCCGAGAGTGATTTCTTATACGAATGCCGTCGAGATATATTGTTTCGCCGACCATGACACGTTCGCGGACTCCGACAATGCGATCTACGAGAATTTCCGTTATCTCTCTCTCTCTCTCTCTCTCTCTCTCTCTCTCTTTCTCTCACAGACTCTCTTGCGTTCTATCAATCTCTCCCTTTCTCGGTGCGCGCCACGTTTTTGACACCTTCGCTTCTATTTATGATTCCGAAGCCATAGTCTTATGCAACTCCTGCAGTCGGTTCGCGTAAAATTTAGTGCAGCGATAGCGGATCATTGAAAAACGCGCCGATCATCGATACGAGGTTTATCCAGGTCTTTTTCCCTCCCGATGCAAAAAAATCGAGTGCAATGCTTTTCGGATACGGAGACTCCCCCTCTATACGTATAAGTGTAGGTATACGTATAACAATTTGTCGAAATGCCTGTATCGCGTTACATAAACTCGGTTCCCCTAATCAATCTCCCTCTCGCACTTTCTCTCTCGCTCTCTCATTTAGTGCTATCTCACCCGCGGACGCTCTCTTTCTCTCTCTCTCGCGGGTCTAATTCTGCAGAGGCAGTTGGGATTTTTGCAGAGCTCCGCACCTACGGCGGCCAAGTTTATCGCCTCGCCCGATAATTGATGGGCGTTTCGGGCGGCCTACACGCTCAGTTCTGTTATTTCTCTCTCCTCTCTCTCCTCTCTCTCTCTCTCTCTCTCTCTCTCTCTCTCTCTCTCTCTTTCTCTCTTATACATACGCGCGGAGCGCAAAGAAGAGGAAAAGGTCCGCGATATCGCTCGGTCAAATCGCCGTGCAGGCAACAATGGCGAGTGAGTGAGAGAGAGAGAGAGAGAGTATGTATACATATATACATGTCGGTGTCTCTTACTCGCGCGGGCGAACCTTTTTTACGAGTTATTAAAATTAACTGGGTTACAGGTGCGATACAGCCGCGGGAGAGAAGGGTGTGTGTGTGTGTGTGTGTGTGTGTGTGTGTGTGTGTGTGTGTGTGTGTGTGTGTTTATTAAATGTGTATATAAAAGTCATCTTACGGGCTTTCTACGATTGTCGAGTGCTACTCAGCTCGAGATAAGATTTGCGCGGTGTACTGAAGGAGCGATTGAAAAATCAAGCGATGGATTGATTTATTTATCATCCGCTAAAGGAGCGCATTGTTGAGGTGCAGGATTTTTTTGGAGATTATGCGCTGCTCGTGATGATTCTGCGATGTTGGCACTCGGGAGCTCGTGATCTAGGCGAGACTTTTTTTTAACGCATGCTTGTCGTCGACATTGATACAGTAAAACGATTTATGTGTTTATATTGATTCTGTTATAATGCAAAATGTAGTGCTATTGCAAAAGATTAATATTTTAAGATCAATTATTAGAACGCAATAAAAATTGATAAGTTTTGTTTGTTTGGGTGTTGTATAACACAAGTCCCAAATCCTTTAGTTGCAACACTAAAATTAAAATGGGCAATATTGTATTCTTTAAAGAGTCTATTGCGAAATGAATTATGTAAAATTGACAAAGCAAAGGAAATGTTTTTGTTTCCAGTAGTTAAAGGATTGTCTTAGAGTTGAGGTAGAAAAATTGTGCTAAATCAGCAAGCAACCGCGTGCAGCCTATACTTAGCGGAGACAAAAAAAATTAGTTTTCAAAATAGTTCGGCCAGTTATAACAGTGGTCCGTTATATAAAAATGCATCTGAATTTCAGTTGTTTTACGAGGGCAGCTAAAATCGCTGGGCTCCAAGCTCCATTAGCGAATTTTATAACCTTCTTTTTAAGCAAATGAAATGTTACGTGACTCGGTCATTTAATGGCCTTAACTGTTCATTTACTAGTTCACTTGCCTTATAGTTAGTTGTGTTTATATAACTATTTAAATATACTGTCGTTCAACAACACAATATCGGCGTCGCGTTACAAGTGCAGTTTAGTTACAGGATGCCGTAAATTTTTTTTTCTTTCTTTTTTTTTAAACAATTTCATCGCCCGCCCGATGACGAAATGCACCTAGACTGTGTCAAAAAATATACGTTTGTTGCCGATTGTATAATAGATGACTGCGATTCTTTAACTCGCCGAGTATAAACAAATCTATAAACTTTTTACCCAACCATTTGGAATTTGAAATAAATGTTGCAGAGATACGTAAAAGCGTTATCTACTCTGTGCGCGGAGTTATGGCACGTATTTAATATTTTGTAATAAGATTGATTTTACCAATAGTAGCAGGTACATGGTAAATAACATTTTGATAAATATAAGTGTACATTGAAATATTATATTAATTCTGCTGATTGTTAAAAAAAAAGTTTCGCAGTTGGTGATCATTTGTCACTCTAATGTACATTTATCAGCTCGATAACTTAATACCTACATAAATGAATACATTAAGACAATTATTAATTTACTTGGTACATGGATCTAAAAATTATGACTCTTATAAATAACGTACTCTTATTCTTGAAAGGTGACTAATTTTTAATCTAAGAATGTACTTGCTGAACATAAATTCAATCCAAATACATACATCCAAAAGATCCTACAAATATTCTACAGATGCTTCATACTTCCCCAGAATTTCGGTTTCATCCGCCCAGAAGAATCGAGTAATCGACGCAATATAGTCGCGAATCCAGCATGTCACCGCCTAGAGGCTCCCGATTGTATTATATCCTTTTGTTAGCCACTGCTTGCGAGCGAGTCTTGCATCGCGTTGAGAACTTGGCTGCGGCGTTAATACGCTCCGGGAGGTGAAGGGCAGTTATTTGTATTCTCTCTCTCTCTCTCTCTCTCTCTCTCACTCTCGCCACGGTGAGAAACGTCCCGAGAGCGCAAGCAAATTCTAAGCACACTAAGCGTGCGTTTCTTTATTTTGCACGTCGACTAATTTGCGCAATCGGTGCCGCAGCTTTTAAGCGACGCGACTAATGGGTTTTGGCGTGTGTACACCGGGAAGTTGTTTCAATGGGATTTTAGAAATTTACGGGCTTTGTAGCGCAGGTCATCCACGAGGACTTGTTTTGTTGACTTTGAATAGCTTGTCCGAGTTTGGTTAGAGGGTGGCTCTAAGCGGTGCTGGTGTAGAATTGAATTGTTACTCTTTTGTACAGTGGATATTGTCTGTATACATATAAACTTGAACGATGGTTAGACGGGGAGGATGAAGGGAAATTCGCGACTGGTATTGATGAAGTAGCGTGGAGTGAATGCGTATGCACAGGTGGTATGATGCATTTGTATAACTTGGTATGCATAAAAAAAAAAGATTTTTACGCGAGTTGAAATTATAAATTTTTTAAAACCTCAGCTTTTTTACCTATAGGAATGCAGCGATTCTAGTTTCTTTTCGCTACTACTGTTTCTTTTGAAAATGATTTTTTTTTCTGGTATCTTTTTTAACGCCTAGCTAAATGCGATCTCGATGTCGAAACAATCAAATTATTAAATGCAAATTCGATAAATAAGATAAGCATGGGCAATAATAATGCCAGGAGCGCGTAACTGGTTACTAATCTAAGAACCGAATCGCTGAGTTTTAAACCAAAGATCCAGTTTGTTCGAAAAATCACGGGAGATTTCAGAGTTAGATAAAACAAAAATTGGATTCCCATATAGCCATTACACGTGCGCCATGCGATACCGTATAATTACATCCATTTTCCTCACTTTTCCGTGACTTCGAAGATTAACCAGCTAAAAAAAACAATGCTTTTGCAGCCCATTGACTTTAGGCAGCTGTCCACTATCAAATGTACAGACTATCCACTTCAAAGGGCGGACGAAAATATAACAGATACTAAAATTCGTCTTTATATAGGAAAATTCGCGCAAGCGCGATATAATACAGGAAACACCATCATCGACTGCTCGCGCTCACATCCCAGCCGCGATATACACAAACCCGCGCGTTACGAAACGTCGTCGACTGGTGCGAAAGCAGATATATATATCCCGGTCCGCTCTCTGTCAGGTTGTGCCAGTATTAACCAAGAGCGGCACTAAGTCGGGCTTTGATCCGCGAGATATACACACAGCATATAGACAGCAACAGCAGCGGACATGTTGCCTAGGCCTAGAATTGCCGTGCAGTTGCTGTAAAACCGCGGGGCTCTGATGGCGCAACTCGCGCGCTTTCTCCTCAAGGACGATGCACTCTCCCTCTCTTGATTTTTTTCTACACTCCAGCCGCCGCCTCTAAAGACACTTTTTATACGACGTGAATCTCTCGCGGGCAGATTTATTTATTTTGACGGACGCAAAGGTATCCTTTTGTTTTCTCGTTGCTAAATTGCAGCTTGTTTTTTTTTGTGCCGGGTTTACGCGAGGCGCGATTACGTAACCCAAGGATTGAGAGTGCGCGCCCTCTTTTTTTCGCGCTTCGTAATGGGATATGCGTATAATTGAGAGGTCATTTGAACGCTGCTGAAAAGCGATGTGGGAGGTAGTTATGTGCGATTTTCTCTGTTTTCTTTTTGTAGCTTTTTCTTCTCTGTATAAGTGGCTTGTGTTTGTGTATTAATACTGATATATGCGGCATTCGTTATGCATGGAAAATGTATTTTGTACGAGATGACGCGACGAGTTTCGCGCAGATAGGCTTGCGTGTTTTATCCATGGCTAAATTTTTAATTAGTTGCAGGGTCTTACGTAACTGCTGTAGGCTTTTATCGCACAGCTTATTTTTCGAAGAACAATTTGCAAATACTTTCGTTTACTTTGTACAAAATTAATATTTTACCGAGCTGTAATTCTATACAAAGTTCTGAAAAGATTTAATGACTTTATTTGCTTATACACGAGGCATCGATAAGTGATTTCCAAGGAAAATGTCTCTTTCATTTCTCATTGAGGCACCTTACCAAAACCTCGGTAAACGTTAACGATGACAAATGCTCGTTACGAGCCAGACTCTCGAGCTCAATCAAAAATTTTTCCAAACCTTTCCCCGTCCGTCACTCTAAAACGTAAAACTGACACACAGATACGAAGACAAAGACGCAGACACCGAATTTCGAACATCTGCTTTCGTTGGATACGACGTTGAACTTCATCGCGTTAATTTCGTTTCCCCGCGTCGCAGAGCACTTGAACTTGCGCTCACTCCTCATCTTTTTTTTTCGGCCGCTTATCGGTGAGTCGCCCCGCAGGTAACAAAACAGCTCTTATCGCGCGCTTGGAACCGTTACGTCTACAAACAAAAAAAAAAGAAGGTATATACAATACAAACCGAAGTGAAAAGTATATCGTATAGACTCATTTACGCTATATATATGCTCGTATATGCAAGCTGTAGCGCGGCGTTGTCCTCTCGCTTATTGTACCGCAGATTGTTTCAATTTATATACCCGGGCGATGCGTCTGTCCATATAGAGGAGATAAACGATATCGTGTAGGCGCTTATGTACACACAAACTATAGACTTTATCGTGTGCGTTCGAACGACTTTAGATATTCTAGAAAACTAAATAATACGCCGATTGCGGTGTTGACGAGTCGAAGAGGGTGTACGTGCGCGAGGAAATGTGTGTAAACGTTAATTTTTCTATTAACCGCGAACAAATGTCTGCGACGATAGTCTGCCAATATATAGTGAGAGATTCGAGAAAGCAATGACTATTTGTGTGGCAGGGAGTTGTGCGTGTTTTGGCACAAAACCGGAGACTTATATCGGATGAATGATCTTCATTACAGTTTTTAACGTTGAGTAGCAAAAATCGGGTAGAAAAGTGTGAAATATTGATATATCTAAATTATATTTCACTTTATAGAACGGTATTTATATGAATAATTTTTAAACTTATTCTAATAGATGCATTCAAATATTGAATTTCCATGCAAGGATTCGATGAAATGCGCTTCATGCTAATAATAAAGACACGCAACGTATGGGTGCCCTCAAAATGCCCCAAAAATAGAGAAGTAAAAAATGTATTTCCATCTCAAAGGCGTAGAGCCCTTTATTATTTCCTTTAGCGAAATAATCCGCGCTTAAAAGTGACTCATCGATCGACGCGTCGCGGCAAAACCCGTCGTCAAATTCACCGATTTCGCGAGTCCCGAGTTCGACGAACTCCTATAACACCGAAAAAAGAAAAATCGGGAAAAACGCCACAGCGATAACGTTCCCTTTGATCCTGATAATTTACGCGCAATTCCATCAGTATGTGTTTTCCTCGTTCCCCGTACAACTTGTCCGTTGATTGCGCGCACACACCTCCCGAAAATGGCGAGTCCAATTTTTTTTATTTAGCCTCCGGGACTTTCCCTTTCGGTTATTTTCCCCCCGCGACGCACATCCGACGAGTGTTAATGACCTGGCGCTGCTGCACACCCACAGGCCTTTTTAATTCGGTGTCTTTACGAGTGTTGCGGCGCTCTTTTTCTTGCGTTGAAGATGAAACGAGCGGCGGGGAACGACAGAGTTTGATTCATATTTTTAAGAGGCGCTGATGCCAGAAATTCTTTTTTTCCGACCGCGTTGGACGAGCCGAATGAACGAGAGACGGAGGAACCTTGCTATTAACCATGAAAGCTTTAGTTTCGGAGGCTTTTTTATTTGGAGGTCAAGTGCGCTATTACTGCTGTGTGTGTTTATTTTCAAATGGTGGGGCTTCGATTCTTTTTTGTTTGGGTTATGAACTCTATTTACGATTCTATTATTAAATGTACGATGATTGTTCTCTTAGCGGATGTTTTTTTTAAACAATTTCAAGCCATCGATACAAAAATACATTTCCGTTGAGCCCGAAATACTTGAGAAAAATCTTCAATCAACTACTAAAAAGAAATAAACAATTATGTAATAAAATAAAACTGGTTAAGTTTTTAATACTAATAATCTCGATCAATAGTGTGTATACCGTCTCACCCGAGATAAATCTCGAAAAAAAATTTATAACTTTAGCATTTATAAGCAGCAGCTCTAAAGATGCCGCGCAGTCTTCGTCAAATCTATTTTTCAGTTCTATATTTACGCCTCACGGGGTTGTCAAACTTTAAACACGAATTAACAGACTCGAATATATTCTTTTCCCCGAAATTCTAAACCCGGAATGTATAGGAAAATATAAATCTATCATATCTAGCCTTTCTTAACCCTGCACGCGGAACAATTACTCACTTGGTAGATTTTCTCGTTATGTGCAGCTTGAACACACAACTCGGCGAACCCGCTTTATTAATCGCAACGAACGAAAAACTCACATCAACCTATACGTACATCCATCTCGCAAAAACGTTTACGACGAACATTCCTGCGCGATTCCGTTTGCCTTTTTTTCCCCTTGAGCCGTGGAATAAGAATGGAGACGCGAAGAGAAGAAAGCGAGGAGCTTAATTTTCGCTTAATTCGCGACGATTCGAAAGTCGCGAGGAATTCGAGAAGAGTATAGAGGAGCCGAGAAAGAAGCGCTTTATACTCATCGCCCCCGAAGTGCCAGAATTAATGCGCGATCTTTACCGAGCCGAGACGCCGACGCCTCCACGTCGAAACTCGACGCGCGGTGACTCGTTTTTTTTCTCTTATTTCTTTTCTCTTCTTTCTCTTGGAGCACCACGACGGCACACGGCACTTCATATCTCTCCCTCTGCTCCCTCTCACTCGCATTCGTTCTCTTTTAACTTGGTTCTTTGACTCCACCGTATCTCGCTTCTTCTCTCCTATCTCTCGCGGAGAACGCCATGGAATTTATACTTACTCCGCGTGTGTTTACTACGATTCGTGTTAGATTTTTTTTTTTTTTTTCTTCTTCAATCGGCCGTCGCGCGAAGTCTGTGCAGTATCTACCTGCAGTGACGACAAATATATGGTTCGTGATAAAATAATTCATACAGTAAAGAGATTTTTCGATCACTGACTACACATTTAATAAGATGAACCAGACGTGAAACCCTATAGTAATAGCACATGCTGAATCATAAAATAATACCGCGCTATTTGAAAAAAGTATAGCGGAAAAATCCATACTTTTCCTACCGCAATCACATTCTGTACTCTCTTCCCTCAAAATCGCGCTCACTAGCTCACATTCCCCTTAATGAATATTTTCCATCTCTCTCTCTCTCTCTCCCTCCCTTGCACAGAACACACAACTCCTTATCTCCCTTCCGCACACGCACGCGTACACACACATGCATACATGCGCTCACAGAGAGACAGATGCATTCACAAAGAGTCAAAGCCTAAGCGTCACAGACACGTCGTTACATATCTTCGACTGGATATGCGGCAAAAATATACCGTTGGCGTGGGAGCGATGACTCGGGCGTAAAAATACTCGGACGGGTGGCGGCGAGTGCATATGCAGCGGTGGAAAGAAAGAGTCTCGGGGAAAAAATCGAGAGATACTGAGAGAGAGAGAGAGGGAGGGAGAGAGAGAGTGACAGTGAGAGATTTGTAAACGGCGGGCTTGGGCGCAACGGGACGCGTTGGAGTTGAGGATTTACGAGCTAAGCGGGAGCGGATGGACCGATGCAGGAAATTGCGGGCGTACACTGCACGTACTGCACTGGTGAAAGAGAGAGAGAGAGAGAGAGAGAGAGAGTGGAATGTCTTGGGTTGGTGTAGGAATGCGCGGTAGACGATCGCGATCGGCTTGGATGCGAGGGAATCTCGCGCGGCCATTAGCTTTTTAGCCTATAGTGCTTTTCCCTCTTGTCGTTAGATCTTATTTGGACGAACGGCTCGGCGGTTATAAATTCCTCGGTGCGTCTAATTACATGGTGCCGTAAATATTTAGTGCGAGAGTTTTAAGAGATCGGTCAAGGAGTTGTCATTAACTGGGATTTAACGGAGCTTTCTTTTCTTTTTTTTTTCTTTTTAATTAAAAGTGCAATCGGTAAAAGGATCGAATTGCCTAAGTATAGAGTACAAAGAATTTTAATTGAATAAAAAAAATCTCAAGTTCCAGTTGGTTTTGTTTAATCTAGAAATGTATACCCTCTCGCTAAAAAGCTCGTCCAGCTGATACTCGCATTACACATCACATCATAAAATTTAACTTACGGATTAAATTAACGCACCATAAATTCAAAATACATATCGAGCCATTAAACTACGAAAGCAACCACGTGCAACGATTCGATACAGCCCGAGTACATGCCCTCGCAAACCAGCCATACCGCAATCTCTCTCTCTCTGAAAAAAAAACAATATCTTCCGTCTTGCCTTACATTTCCCGTCTCGAGTTAATAAAGCGACATATCGCGCGCGGTAACCTAAACCTTGGCTATATAAGTGCGACAGAAGCCGGCAGGAATTAATCTCACGGCGGCGGGCGTGTGGCAGGACAACAATGTTACAGAAGTGCACACACACACACACACATAGTCATAGACACATGGACAGAGCCGTGTCCGATAAAAGCACACGGTATGCGCCACTGGGTGACGCTCGATTCTCGAACTTTCTCTTCCTCGTGGCAGCCGTATATACGCGCGAGCTAGAGCAAAATCTGTAGACCTATGCTCGCTCGACCGGAAATGCTGGCTTTTGATGCTTGATGAGTGACTGGCTTGGACGCGCGCCTTTTCATTCGGAAGCATTTTGTTTTACGTACTGTTCAGCTGAGATTAGCTGCCAAGTACTGTGTGTGGGGCTTGTTTGATTTTTTTTTTTTCGTTGCTTTCAAGGAAAGTAACCGTTGATATTGATGTAAGGTAAATGTGTGCTATTTGTACCATTGTTTAATGGGTGAAAAATCAGAGTTTTAAGAAAAAAATCTTATTCATAACCAACCGCAAAACATTTGATGAAAGTATGATTATACACGATATTATCATCTTAATTTCAACATCTGAATGTTCCCATTGGTCGATCCTTGAGGTTCTGTTTTTAACAAGACCATTTCAATTATTTGCATCGAGTATTTCACGCGGCAGGAATAACGCCATACGCAAATTGGTCAAACGAAAGCCGACGTTTGAACCGTGAAAATATTTTGCCCGCGCGCGCGCACCTACATTTCAACGGTTGCGTAATCGATAAGTAGACTGTGATTATCGTTTTACTATACGTGACATTTATAAACAGCGAGTATATGAGTGATCGATCGCAATAAGAATCCAAGAAATTTTCGTTGAGGCCGAGAAAAATATATAATGCACCCTTTTCAGACTAAATATCTCGGCCACGCGCCTCGCGCATATAATTATTTCTCCGGCGCAACATTGAAGCCCATTTGAAACACGTTTGGAAGCATATACTCTTGTAATCACACCTGCAGATAAAAAATGTGCAACGATATATAATAAAAGTATCGAATAAACCTGGCCTTTTCAGAGATGTTTCATAGTTTTTTAATATTTCATATATACGCATAGCCTAATTCTATTTTATCGATAGAAATAACAATGGGAATAATTACGAGCTTACAACTGAGCCTTGTTCAACTGCAAGTCGGCACTTTAAATCCGCAATAAAATATACGTTCAGCCGATACTCTTGGCAATCACGCAAAAACCGCAGCTCCATAAGGCATACATAAATCATAAATACGAGGGCGAGTCTCGTTGCGGGTACACACATACACACACATACATACGCACGCATACACAGGTTGAAGGCGGAAACGTTCTATTTCGATCGACAGCACGCGCTGGACGGTACACTTTATTTTTCCGCGACCAGTTGGTGGTGTGTCTGCGTTGCATCAGGGGATCGTCACGTGAGGGCTTGGTGGCAAGTCCAGTAACAGCCGGCCGGTAGCGGCACCAGCGGCAGCGATACCATACACGCACATACAGAGAAGCTCTCGCTATAGTGAGAATGACCTGGTTACTGACCTGCCACCACTGCCGCCTTTCTCTCTCTCTCTCTCTCTCTCTCTCTCTCTCTCTCTCTCTTCTCTCTTCTCTTTCTTTCTAAACACTAGATGTGGAAGCAGAGCCGTGCCCGCAGTGTGCAGTCACTTAGAAAAAAATTGCCGGAGGCCGATAAACATAACGATCGCCGCGACTCTTTTTATAACGTGATTTTTCTTTTGTTCTGGATGTGTGCGTGTGTGTGTGTATCTCGAGTGAAGTCGTTGCGGCTGTTGATTGTGAGAATTGAAGATAAATATTTTTATTGGTGGGTTTGTTGTAAGATTGTTAATTTTTGCACAATTTATTTATTACCTATCAATCGTTTAGAAAGTCTTGCCTGCATCGGCACAGTATCCACTTAAACGCGCAATTTGTTTATCTTCTTTAATTTGTTACACGCGACACTTTCAGTTCTATCCATTCAATATTCACAGAATCATCAAACTCTCCCAAAGCAAATTCGCCCAGCCACTCGACAACGCAAACAATTCCACCGAGTTACACTGCAAAAAAGTCCTCAAGAACATCCCGCATATATCGACCGGTCAACTCACAGCCAAACAATCCACTGTATCTCTCTACAGCGCGTATACATATATATATATCCACGTGGAAGATCGCCCCTGCGAGTAGGTCACTAGTGAAAGTGCTTAGAGAAGCGGCGTGTCGAGCGATCACCGATCCGCAGCAGCTGCATCAGACACCGCATCGGAGAGTATACACGGGTATGCAGTGGCTCTCCCCCACCGAGCCACTGCAGGCGTATCGCTGTAGCCGCGGCAGCTCTTCCTGGACGCGCCGTAATTACCCGCTGGCCTTTTCATTTGCAGCTCTGCTCTCGACTATGAGCGCGCGCGCACATCGAGTCCCGGCCAAATCGCTGTTTATGGCGGACTCGCCTGCCTTTGTCGGACCTTTACAGACGCAACGGCCGCAGCCTCGTGTTCGCGTTGGATATTGCGAGATAAGCCATGGGCTTGGATGGTAAGATGCTGGCCGAGGATGAGGGGAAAAAGCTTGTTTGCCGAGAGATTTGTTGAGATTTGAGAATCCGACGTCGTTTATATACAATAATGGTGTTACAGTTTTGCCAAAGAAAACTGTGTTTATTATTCCGTACTTATTTATTTGATTAACAAATTAATCTTATCGAAATCGAATGATGAATCAACATTAAATGTTTTTAAAACAAAAAAGATTGAGTTATTTAAATCTGAATATATATGTAAAGCTTACAAAAATGTATTCTTATGTATATATTTCTTGGCATAACAAACTTGATGTAAAATTTTGATCGAAGGTATATTCACAAGGTGGGGAAGATGAGCCGCGAAGCTCGCGCTGTAGTAAAATTATGGTACGAAAAAGGAGTGGAAAATAATAGGGAGAAATAGAGAAAGAGAGTGAGAGAGTGAGAGAGTGAGAGCGAGAGAGAATTGCAGAGCCCGGCTTCCGCGTCACGATCCTCGTGATCTCCGTGGCAGTCTGCCAATCACGACTCTAAATCTATATGACTGGGATGGATCAATTTCAGAGGTTATCCCACTGCCGAGCTCTGCTTATATACTTTTTACTTGGCAATGACTTATTTAATGCGAAATTGAACCTTCGATATTGACAATACATTTACAATTCTGTCTTGTAATCTTGTAGCTTACTTCTCTGAAAAAATTCTATTCTCTACGCGTATTTTGTTGTTATCCACCATATTAATGATTCAATTCTGTAGAGTTACTTTGACACCGGAATAATCCTGTTTCAAAATACGTACGATTCGCTACGAACATTCCAAAAGTAAAGAGATCCCTGTACCGCCAAATTCTCACTCATTAAACAAGAGAGAAACCCCTGCAAAATCCAGGCCAACAAAGAATCCACACACGCGCGCTCGCCATAAACGTCAAGTATATATAAACAAAAAGAAGAGAGAGAGAGAGAGTGAGCCTACGCGACGCGTTGCGCAACATGTGCAGCAGTAACTTCCTCGAAGTCAGTGGCAGCGACGGCCGCAATGGGCATTACGTCGCAAGCGCGCCAAAGCCAGAATAACAGAGATGAAAAACGGCTGATCTCGTGCAGTCTGATGGTGTGCAACTACTCGGCTGCACACCATCTAGAGCAGATCGGCCCGCCGCCATTCTACAATCAGCGCATCTCGATCTCTGGAGCGGCCACATAAACACATATACAGGCCGCAACTTTCACCGCTTGCGCGAGTCCATCACGAGCGAAATGGGATATATGCCGGAGCGGGTTAATTTACGCCCGGCTCTCGGTCAGTGTTTCGCACGCTGCACTTTGCCCTTTCTTCCTCCTTTTTATCTGGCGCACTGCTTCGGTACGCAGCTAAGTGCGTTTGCCGTGGTGAACTGATCTTTCTTGGGCATATGGTTTTTATGTAAGTGCGGGGAATCCGTGCGAGGCAGTCGACTGTTTGCAGACAATAAGATATATATCATTATTTCAGCGGTGAAAAAATGTATTTTCTGTCGATGTGCGTGGATATGGCTCGTGAAAGGCTTAATTTGTAAACACAACGGTATAATGGGTGTATACGATGTATGATCAAAACTGCAGTCCGACAGTCTATGAAATCATATCTATTATGGCTTATTTTATGGAGTGTCTAATTTATCGAAGTCGATTGGTAGAGCGCGTTAATTTTATAAAAATGCCAGAAACCATTGTTGCTTTTATCGTTACGTAATTAAAGTACGAAATAACGAGCGATTGTACCGCGGGCAATAACATTAATCAAGCGAAATAAGAATATCAATGCGCGATATTATAGAATACAACGATACATTTCGCATCAATCGATAAATGTGATTAAATACTATCCAATGTGTTCTTCGCCGGCTTTCGCATATACATATATATATATATACACTTGCGTTTCTCGTCTACCAACAGGTAATTGAACAATGCTTTATCCATTCACTATGTTCATCCATAACAGCCAATTACATTTATGCGCGTTCGCAAACGTGGTATTAATACTTGTGTGCCTCGTATATCGCGATAAACTTTCTTGGCTCCTATATCCAAATCTAAAACACATTGTACATATATGTATGTATATACCCAGAAAAAATTAAGAAAAAAAATAAGTAAACGCAGGAAGATGCACCGCTAAACTGGCCAAGTTCATTAAAAGAAACACACAGAAGAGCATCGTCGAACTTTCCTGGCAGCATCGGAAATAAAGAAAGTCACAGCAGCAGCAGCAGCAGTAACAGCAGCAGCAGCGTGGCAGTCGTAACGGTTCAACGACACGTAGAAAGCGAGAGCTGCTGCACTGCACCGCTACTGGAGAGCCGCGCCGCTTACCCATGCACTATGGCCGCAGCGGCGGAAAAATCATCGAGAGCCTCGTTCTAGGCCCTTAATGTCTGCCACTTTATAGCTATATTTTTGTCGACTCGATCCAACGCCGCTATATTTATGTGTAAGAGAGAGAGAGAGACGGTGCGAGTGTGCTTTCTTTGGTTTGTGAGGAGTCGTTAATGTGTGCGGCGAGGGTGCGATTTTACGATCGGATATATACGAAAATTGCGCGTCGTTTAGCAGCATGAGGAAGTGTTTCTTTGGACGTCTGTCGTTATGTCCTGCAGTCCTGCAGTCGTGATGATCGTTGATCTGGTCCGGCTATTTTGGATTTGGCAGCGAATTATCCATTAATTTATAAGATATGCTTCAATAAAGTTTAGGAGAGGCGAAAATCAGTGCTTTAGAATTAAAAGAAAAAATGTATATAAAACACACGCACAGACAGACAATACTGGAATGCTTCATAATACACAAATGATAAAACTACAAATCATACGTTCATATATCGCCGGATTCATGTAGAAAACATGACAATACTAATTTTTTTGCTTCTCCCGACGGACACCGAAACGTGTATTTCCTCATTTTTCCGACCCCTTGCACATCTGGATTTTAGTCCTTTAATCCCTTGAATGAACTACAAGGGTTCTTTTGCATGATCATTGTTACTATCGCACACCCTCGACTTTCCCTTCGCGCATTATCCTCTTTTTTTTTTACGCCCCTTTTAAAATCTCCCACACTCCCTCGATTTTCCTGCCCACGTCCTGCTTTTATAGGTTTCATTTTACAAAAGATTAAAAAAGGGAATTTTACTTTTCGAGCACTTTATGGTGCATTATGCGTTTCGCATTCTGGTTACATTGTCGTTTTATAAAAGTTTCAGATTTCTATGATTTTAAAAGACATGTACATTTTGAAAATACGTTAAATAGCACATTCAGCATACGCAAACATAAATTTAAGTAGATGTATATTGGCTACAGTTAGACACGTATTTCTAATGCTTCTACAATCACAAGAATGCATGCAGTATTTGTTATTATAAACATTCAAAGCTATTCATGCATAAGGAAAACAGAACGAAAGAGCGGCAAAGAAAAAAATCGCGAGGGCAAAATAATGCAACAAGAAGCATATAAATCGCGGCTAAAATCAAAGCAGATAGAAAGAGAGTAAACATAACTTAAAATTAATCACAAAAAGAGCTCCGGGTGCGGGAAGAAATAGAGAAGTTGAATATTGCATCTCGAGTATAGCGAACTGAGAAAGAGAGAGAGAGAGAGAGATAGAGAGGGAGAGAGCGACACTTACGTATCCGCTCGTCCCTCTTTTCTTTTTCATTCCGGTCATTGCCGGCGGATTACTTCACCGCCGCGCGCATTACTCACGCGACGCAGTGCAGCTCGCGCGTACTACGAACATAAGCGCGGATAATACGCTAACATTACACCAGCTTTTCTTTCTCTCTCTCTCTCTCTTTATCCATTTTCTTGCTCCCACATACTTCTTCGGGCTCTACCAAGACGTTAATTCTGGTGCACTTCGATCGCCATAATTTTGTATTTATCGTTACACGATCGATTCATGCGCATTTTGACGTTAAACACATGGCTCGTATTGATCACGCGATTCGCGAATCAATATACAAGCACTCGACCGAACGAAAACCGAGAAAAATTCGCGCCACCATTCTGAGCCCCAAAATATTAGCATTGCTCTTATAGATGATAGTAGCGACTTTAACAAGAGACTCGACGAAATAGACTCGCGTGCATTATCGCGGACAGGACGTAATGGGATCCACGCGATACTCGCGCATTTTCACTGGTCGAGCGCGGCTCAGATAAAAGAACGATCGAACTAACCGTTAAGCGCTTTCGATTCCTATCTCGCGTATTTTTTACCGAGCCTCTTTTCGTCGCGGGTTTTCCTTACCTTTTTTGTTTTGTGTTTCGTCTGCTATATACAAGGATTAAAAGCAGAGTGCAAAATCATCGATTAGTATCGGTTTGCGGAATGTTTGTTTTCGTGTTTATTTGTGTTGTATATGTTTATCACAAATTTGTTTTTCTACTTTTCCTGTTGATTAAAAATAATCACAGTATATATATATATATATATATTATGCTAGAATATGTGATGTATTGTATATATCTAACAAATTAGCCTATACTCAGAACAGACAATAAATCTTATTGTCATATATTATATATATATATA